>JASCZW010006144.1:0-166859 GCA_034211315.2 Aedes japonicus | reverse complement strand
TTTCACACTTTAGCAATGTTTTCAAACAGAGAATGATGAAACCGAATATGAGGAGACGGAACACTTACAGCCAAGATAATCTTTGAAGACAGAGTCACCCCATCAGACCCACTGAAAACACACAGAATGTTTCAAGGAAGCTACAAAGAAAACTCCTGGTCCAGATGGGCCGACACGAATTCCCATTGGAGATTCTCCGAACACATAATTGATGATTTAGTGTACTTTAACAAAACTTTTCAGCGGTATAACATGCCTGATTACAAAGAAAGGAACCACATGACATAGCAAACAAAATACCAATAAGTATGTTGAACGCAGATTACAAACTATTTATGAAAATTTTAATTAACTGACTGCATCCTTTACTAGACAAAATCATTGATCCGGTCAACGGCATAATCCAAAATATTCATGTCGAAACTTGAAAACATGCACATAACCATTCCTGTGCAGGACAGACAAAGAGATTTGTAGCGTCTTTCTTAGTCTCGACGAGAAAAAGTTTCGACAGGTTAATCATGCGTTCTATGGGCGGTTCTTGAAAACAGGATTTCCACTGTTTTCATCAACTGTCTTAAAAATCTTACTTAACAAAGTTCAAAGTTTTCACGATTTCTAACCAACGACATTAACGTAAAGTCATCAGTACGTCAGGGATGTCCACTTAGTATGGCACTATTTGCTCTGTACATGAACCGCTTATACGAATGAGCCAGTACACATCTATGCTGTTTCGTAGCTAATACATTTATCAAGGTATTGGCCTATGCAGACGATCTCAATATTTTTATCCTCAATGATCATGAGTTTGATGGTTTATATATCTACCAATGATGAAAATATATTCTAAAATAAGACTGAACATCCATAAATCGCACCATATGCGTTTTAATAATTGCAAAACTGGACCGCAGATCCAAGAGCAATACAGTTTGCAACACAGGCGTTACGATCCATGCTAAATATCTAGACAGTAACAAGTACTCATAAATCAGTTATTCAACAACAAGTACCGTTTCAAACGCATTCTAAAAGAAATTTGAATTTGCACAAAAAGTCTGGATTCTGAATACTTTATATTATCGAAGATATGTATTTAGCACAAGTTTTTCCGCTCAACAAAATTCACTCATAACACCATGTTGCTGGATGTTTCTTTGGAATCGACAGATTTCAAAGTTGCTCGCAATCACCGTCTTAGACACGAACAGCGATGTTCTCCTATCGACCTTACCTTAAAAGTAAACGTTATTCATAAAAATGTACTATTTTCTGAACAAGCTGACAGTTGATCATTTTATGATGGCTCAAAAGAGCAATATCTTAATTCAAAAATTGTCGCACTGGTTGCTTATGCCGATACGGTAGCTGATAACCCATTGTTAACTCGACAAAGCTTATATATAAAGACATGCTGAATGAGGGTAACTGTACAAATAAGATAGAAGAAGAAAATCCTAACATACAGTGAGATATTTTAGGAAAATTCGTAATAAGCCATTTCTTTCTGACGAATGTTATATAGTATCTTTACTGGTCTAAATGACATTGTTAGCCTGGTGCAAAACTATTAAGGAATAGATATGGATAATAACTGATATATGCTAATATTGCGGATAGCTGGATATGGTATATGAGAATATGAAATACAGGATCAGAACAAATATGGAATTGGATTCATAATTGATCACACAAAGATTGGGGTTAGTGTATGATGATCCGAGAAATAATTAAACATGTATAGATGATAAAGTTATAAAGAGAATGCATATTATGTTTAGTTTAAAGCACCGTTTTAATTTGGAAATATTTAAAAACTCCGAATTTATAATTTTAACATCATATTTGTCACAACGATGGAACAATAGAAATGCAATGAAGAAACATTTTGAAAATAATTTATATATTTTGAAGTAAAAATCCCTTAGCTGCTAGGTGTTAGGTTAGGTACCTTTATCCTTCATACAAATGTGCGATTGTGTATTTTTGTATGGATGAAAGGAGTGCGTGGTTTGTGTGATAGAGGACATGAGTGAATGATACACTGCGGGAAACGGTTTCCTGTTAATACTATTATAATATTAATATGTATAGACACCAAAATTATACATGTATGAACAGCACAAACATACACAGCAGAGAAGTTGTAAATATTATAATATTATTAATTGTAAAAATATTTGTTGAATAAATATTACACTGGTGTGCTTCATCCCACATTCTTTGTCATTTATATTTTATGACTTTTTTTTATTCGGTATTAATTGCATATCATGATTATCAGATAAACAAAAAGAAAGTTTTTTTTGGAAAATATTTAATAGATTGAGGTGATCTGCTGTAGAAAGATCCATACCTTCACGCCAGTTACATCATAATTGAATCTCACCCTGACAAGCATGAAATATCTAAAGGTATTAAGGATTGATTAGCCCAGGGTTGGAATAAAAAACGTTTAATCCTTCACACGAATGGTCCAGAACACGAAGAACTGATCATCTATATTTTTGAACATGAAGAATCATATCAAACCAGAGAATTTGACGAACCATATCATTATCAAACGGCAGGAATAATCTGTTCTGTTGCTAATACCTTTTTATGATTAATAAACCTAAGTAGTGCGTACGTAATTTGAGAAAGTGTTTTGAGTAAAAATTATCTGTCCTCCAGTGCACGAATTTAGCTAAATAGATACATTTCAACAGTTTTATGTTTGAGCAAGATTGTCTCACAGTTGTTTCTAACAATACGGCGCTTTTGGTGTGAACAAAAACGTTAGGTGGTCCTTGGTGCCCAGGAATCGAAATCATTTTTTTATTGCAGGTATGTATATATGACATTATTTGGACAAAGTTGTAGAATGGCATCAAGCAACGGACCTTCCGATTTTTTCACCTTTGGAGACCATCCAGGCATTTTCCTCAGTAATATAGGCTCTTTATAAATAAATTATTTTGTTGTAACTCTTATTCTAAATGTTAACTTGAAACGAAAATTGATTCAGGAACAATAAAAGATATGACCAATCGGTTGTTATTGTCTTATCGTACGTCAAACAGAATAATTATATTATAAACAATATTATTTTAATATTGTTTTTTTTCTAGTTTGTTAACGCCAGTACATTTTAACAATTTTGACGAATTTTAATGATCATAAGATGTCGAAAAGTGGAGAAAGTAATATTTTTAACGAGCAAACATCACAGCATGCAGAAACTGTTAATTACTGGCTGAATTTAAGGGCGAGTGGCATCATAAAAGATTTATATTGTCAAACGTTTCTATCCTTCAAGCAGAAAACATCTGAAGACAACGTTGTTAAATATCAAATAAAAATATGAAAACGCTGATGATTTGTTTGTCTCAAGAGAAGTGGAGACATTCTGCATATAGGTAGTGGATTAATGTTACTTCATAGTTCTTTATTCTGTCATGTACTAACATAAATACACTGAGCGATAACACTAACAACATCACACAATGACATACTTAACTGAAACAATGAGATAATATTGATCTTAAAGTTGTTCATTTCGTAATTCTGATTTCTTTGAACTTTGAGGCATCATGATTTGACTGGTTGTTTCAACAGTTGATCTATTAATGGTCTAAATTTGGCATAATTCGAAGGATAAAGTGTTAATGGCCCGCGTGTACAGCATATTACACACTACAAACTAACCACCATATTTCTAAAATAACAATGATTTAAAAATTGGACCCAATGTTGCATATTTTTGTAGCGTTTTCAACTATGGCCTGTCGCATCAATAACGAAAAAGGTTTGCAAAATTGGTAAAATTTCAAGCAGAAATGCATGAATTTCCGGTTGTTTATATTCAAGTGGCTCATCTAAACTAAAATCGAAAAGACAAAATCATTGTATAGTGAATTATAATGTTTTCATTATTGAATGGCTGATAAATCATATATGAACATCATTTAAGTGTTTCGAGGCAACTTTACTTTAGGTTGTTTTTTTTTAAAATGTTTTATAAAGTAATTCTAATACAGCTATCAATGCCTTAATTCATCAAATTAGAAAAAAATACCGTAAAAAGATTGCATTTAGTAATAAATCCATCGAATGGGACGAAGTTGCATCCACAACAAACTCAATTTGGTGCTATAGATCGACATTAAATCCACATCCTCGAAAGTTTATGGCATTATAAAAATAGTTGTGTTATTTTAGTGATACATGCTAACAATGTCTTATCAAACTTATCTTTGAAAGTGTATAACTAGTTGAATTCGGGTTACAGCTTGAAAACTTATGAGTTATAATGAAAATGTGATGATGGTTGCATAATATATTGAGTCATGACAAGACACTTACTTCACATCTTCCTTTTGTGTGGAATACACGAATATACTTAGTACTTTGTGCACAAATGCACAATGGCAATCACAAAAAAATGGCAGTCGACAACTGTGATGGAGCGTATGTCCCCGCAATAGCTCTGTCCTCAAGGTTCCTACCTCATGCTTCCACGGGTCAAAGAGATGACAAAGACCGTCAGCTATATTGCGTACTTATTGGTAGTGCAGCCTGGCACTGTTGCCTGACTTCAGCCAGATTGAGGTGTGCTGAACGTCTGTCCACCAAGGAGGTCTGTTCACCAGCGGCTGAGTAAGAAACGCTGTACCTCGGCAGCTATACCTTAGGAGTGCGTCCCACCAACGCAATGTAGGCAGCGCGTAAGATACAGCATGCTGAAGTCTACCCTACCACGAAAATGGGGTATTTTGGCTTCTTTGATACGGTATATAATTTTGACTACTACTGAATCAGAAGACATGCAGATAGTACACATGTTATTCTCATTTTATATTATAACATCCTTCACAATATTTTTTATGCTATTTTCACCTTCGCATTTATCCATCATCGAAGTTTTAGTCCACAACCTCCCATGGACCGAGATAAGGCGCTATAACCTTGGCAATTATTACACGCTTTGGTTCAAATGCCAAAAGTTCACCCACAGGCAAAAGGAGCACAAACACCTTTCTAGCATCTATGCCCAACGATAAAGGTACAACATCACACTGTATAACTCAACATGGAAGCGTTTGTACGAGGTCAACGCTTTCTTCCTTTCTCGATTCAGAGCAGTAAAGCGATTTTAGATCTTTCTGGAATCGCTTTTCTATTTTCTTGGAATCTTCTTCTGCGGCACATACTACGAAGGCCTGTCGATGACAAGAAAATGATGTATTCAAGAAAACATCATTTTCCAGGATGTTTTCAAGAATTGGCTGCGTTAGTGAAGGAGATTGATTGTATCAGATTAGATTAGAAATGCAATACAATGGCAATCACAGGTACAAAAATACTGAGTAGAAATGTTAACTGTGTAAATCAAAACTGAGTAATGAATGAATAAAAAATCTGTAATATCTTCTCTTCAGACACCACGTCAGAGTGTATCTGAAATTATATGCCAGCCACTAGACGCATGCGCGTTAGTCTCGTTTGTTGTTTCCTGACCAGCAATAATATGAATACATTGCTCTAGTCTTTTTAATCTACATTCTACATTAATCAAAATCCTCGGCTATGACGCCGGCAGACTCATATCGACTTCCAAAGTGCTTAGAATCATCAATTCACCTAAATAATGCAGAAAATACCTAGTCATCTTTACACCCGGTAATACTAATTGCACTAACAAGCAAACAAAGCGATTTTAATGTGCTCTGCGCAAAATATCACTATTAAACGGGGAAATACTACCGAATATTGTTATATTTCATTACATATTTCCGTTGAATTACGAATTAATTTTGATATTAAAAACAACGCAGCAAACACAAAAACGTCAGTTTCAGCACGGCTTTCTGCGATCTTCGACCCTAAAAATTTAGAGTGTCGAGTGCTCGAAACCTCCCGATGCAGTAGCGTTAAACACGGTCCAAAAATAAAATAAAAATAAACAACAAAGGTTAGGCTAACATTCTTTTCTTGTTCCATTGGATTGGGCGACATGGCAGCGTCATTATTTATCATTAAGTATGAAATTATTGATGGGAATACCACAATCATGCCCTATTCATTTTAATCACTGCATAATCAATACCGGGAGTAGCAACTTTACCTGACGATCAGCTCACTTTAGAAAGATCAATAAATTAGTGAGAAACCAAACACGCATGAAATAAGCTGTTTTTTGCCCCCAGGAAAGGTTTTGTCCACGGAGACTGATTGCTCGGTGGGAGTAAAAATATAACGGAAAAAGTTCAAAATGAAACGCAAATTATGCATACTTTCATCACGGTAGCCAAATGTATTGAAATATTTGTTACTTATATGCGGCATTACCACCATCTCTGAAATTAATTCGACATGTTTGAAACCCGATAACTTGAAGATAATATCATAGATTGAATTCTCAGAATTCAGATAAATGCACATTATCTCATTCCTCATAAACACCATCAGACACGCACCTCGACGGCAAAAATTGTTCTTGTTTACAATGGCTTACTTCAGACAAAATGAAGTGGTTTTTCATTGAACAACGTGATGAGCAAAACCACACACTCTCTCATCTCCAGCGTTTGTGCTTCATCCTTAAATATACCCTGATGTGCAGTTGCGCGCTTAACTTAGCTGGAGCTAAAAGGGCAAGGTTTTTGTTAAAGCAAAGCTTGCTTCGTTAGAATTCGAACGCATTCATTTGCATAAGAAGTGGCCCCTAGATGTACTTTTGACATTATTTGGAACTTCTTTGCAATTTCTGAGATGGAGAAAAAAGGCAGATGAAACTTTGTTATTTTGTTCTGGAATCCTAAGAACAAAACAAGATCTGTATAAACATACACATAAAAACACTATTCTTTGTAACTGTATAACTCACGAAGGACAATGATTTTTCAAAGCTCCCGACAGATGCATTTGAGTCTATGTAAAGCTAAATAAAAACTCATGAGTGAAAAGAAAAGCACAATCGTTAACAAATCTATCAGTGGTTTTTATTCAATATTTGCATTTCTAGCTGTTCACATTTTAACTGAATCAAGCCTTACTGCACATACACGTTCTACTCCATCATTCATCCTCACGACATCCAGTGAAGTGCCAGTGGGCAGTAGGTATAGCTGCATATAACATACTGTTGATTTCATACCACATCAACCAAACAACTTTGCTTTTGCTTTTTCACTCGGAACACTAAACTCCATTAGATGCAGTCATACGTTGCAAGAGAAAGTGGAAGAAGTTTTTCATTTTACTTTTATTTTTGAACCACTCTGAATACCGTAGATCGAAGTTGAATCAACAAAGAGATGAAGTGTGTTGTCATGGCATGGTGAACTGAATAATATCTCTTTGATTAATTTGCCATTATTTCATAGTTTTTGTGTATGATGTATGATGTATGATATGTACTACCACCCATTGTTGCACGAAAATTAAAACAGACAAAATCTCTTCTCTCTGTTTTAATTGATCTAGCTTTATTAACCACTGATTATCCTATTCATGCTATTGAATGAAAGGCCAAACATTTGTTGAGTAGATAAATAGGGCAACATCACTTATACGTTACTACAGGGATATAAAGAATTTCCTTCTACAACAAGATTGACCAATTGGTAATAAGAGCGAGTTATCTAATATGAGGATATCCCAATGGGCGGGAAGAAGATCCCTCACACACCGTTAGCAATGGGAGTTGGCATTACCACTCTCCCCATCCAGAGTGCTTCAATCAGGTGCCCTGATGGTCCCTCTCATTCTTATGGAATATTTATATAATAGTGCATATATTTATGCACACCGTGTCCAATTTATTCTCACACACTTTTTCTTGCATTGGTGCCTTGCAACTTCTCAACATGCTTCACGTATGTGTTGGTGTAGTTTTTGCACTATGTTTATATAAACGCTTTTAGGTTATGTCCGATTGTTTTCATTCGGTGTTTATCTTTACCAGCGATAAAGGAGTTTCGTGCTGTGCTGATAAAAGAGTTAAGATGAAAATCACAGCGCTCTGTACGTAAACTGGCCGCAGATCTGAATGTTTCGAGATCGTCAATGCACAAAACACTGCAAAATGACCTCGTATTCCAAGCTTTAAGAAACGTTAGGTTCACGGAATTTCGGAACCTTCCAATAAGAAACGACTTGAAAGAGCAAGTCTGCTTTTGTCGCGGCACGGTGGGGAAGAATTTATCTTTTCCGACGAAAAGTTATTCATCTTGCAACAATCCCACAATGTCCAGAACGACAGATTGTTGGCTCTCTCTTCGAGAACTGTTCCAGGGAGTGATAGGAATATTCCACGATTCCCAAGTGATGGTTTAGGAGGAATTTGCAAACGAGGCAAATTAACACTGGTTTTCATCGAAAAAAGCGTTAAAGTGAATGTCGTATATCATAAAACAAAAGTTTTGGAGGAAGTTGTCGAACCATACGTACAATAGGTGTAAAAGATGATCACGATGTGTTTCAGCAGGACGGAGCGCCATCGCATACTGCAAATATCGTTCAGGGCTGGTGCCGAGACAATTTGACCGACGTTTCATCAGATCCTGTTCATCAGATCTGGAATCCTTGGATTATTTCGTATGGTCATACATGCTGGCGAAGGTAAATGACCACATGGCGTCTAATATGAACCAATTCAAAACCGTAATCAAACGAATTTGGGACAAAATGCCAATGGAAGTCATGCGTGCCGCCTGTGACGGTTTCGAAAAACGTTTGGAGCTGAAGGTCAAGAAGGTTAAAGGCGGTGTTATTCCAAAACATATGCATAGTTGATCAGTATTATATTGCAATATAATGGATAAAGTTATCAATAAAATCTGATTATTGATTTGAAATAAATGGAGTTTTATTTTGTATGAGAATATATTAGACACGATGTCAATGAAAAATACTACACGCATTCATATGTTTTATATATGATCTTCATTCGGTTGATCCTGGTGGCAAGCCAAATACAGTCATACCTCGATAGAACGTAGTCTCGATTAAGCTGTCGCCTCAATACAACATGGCTTGATGGTACGGAACCACTTGTTTTGTCGTTTTTTACGAGTAAGAATAAGCTCTTAAATTAAAAAACGCCAAAAATGTTAAATTGTAAATAAAACTAAAAGAAATAAAAATGAAAATAAAAAAGGATAATGAAAACGGGTACAGTGTCAAAGAAGAAGCATCAAATTTCAATGGTTAACAAAAAACAAGAAATATTAAAAACTAAAACTATTAGAAAACGTAAAACAGAGGTGAATAATAACGTCTTAGACAAAACATGCTGGTGTTTCTGTGGGATTTATTTAAAGTGTTGCATTCAAAAAACATAATGCTTTTTAAATATTAAGAAGATACAAGAACATGACAAGATAACATACGAAAAGTATTGTGTTTCATTACATCAAGATATGGCTGTACCAATGTTTTGCAACTTCAGCAAAAACTGACAGCAGGAGTTTTGAATCTATTATATGTCGCCATGCTAATTATATCATGTGGTTGGAAGATTTATTAAGAACTCATTTCTTCGGTTTCTTCATTCGGTTGAGATAACATAAATATGACTTTTCAGTCATAATCAAGTTACTACATTTAATTATGATTGTAGTGTGCTACTTGGAACCTATTTATATGTTCTAGATTTTTTGAATTCAGTCTTTTACTGAATTCTGGAAAGTGTGAGCTATTGGAACACCTGTAACAAGAAAATGAGAATAAAGAGTAGTATTTTTCCATTTGCGATTCGAACTACCTCTATTGTTTATCTTGACAGATACGCGTTACGTCTCAAATGTGCAGATTTCTTCAATGTCGTTTACTAATGCACTAAGGTTTTTTTTACACGGGGATACGTTCCACTGTTAGTATGGAACCGTGTAAAAAGAGACTAAATAGAGTTGATAAATTCACATACTTATACATTTTATATTGCTTCGATTATGTTTGTATACGTTAGCTTTCCATGCAATGGTCAAAATATAGTTTTTAAAATTTTGAGTATTTACACCAAAAATTGGGAATTTTTTGAAAAACTGCCATTTGACACTTTTCGCCCAAACGTAAAATGTGATTTGAATTACGTCGATAAGTTGTTCCGTTCTGGAGTTATCGCCGAAAACAACCCGTGTAAAAAAAAAACCTTAGTGTACTCAGATAACGCCTAAATCTACCTTGTTTTATGATAGATTGCAAACATTGTTGTATGTCGCATGAAAGATTTCTAACAATTTCGTTGCTTACACCTCCTTCGGCTTTAAATTAAGCGAGGGGAAATTTTACGCGCCTGTTCAAATTTATTTTTTTTCTGTGCAGTAACATATGCATGAATAATAAAGGACAAAGTGGCGCTGCTATTATTTGGAACACAACGTATTTTGGGAGTCAGGATTGATGGATCCTTTAAGATGCCTCATCAATGGGGCAAATAAAAAAAAACATGCGTGCTTAATAGGCAGATTAGCAACAAAGCTTGAAAGGCTGATGCAGCACCTGTATCAAAAGTCTAAAATCTGGACAGATCGTGATAAAACTTTTCCTATTTTAGCTTGTTTCAGTCAAAATTTAATCTATTTAAACCCACAAGCTAAAATGTTACAAGTTAATTGTGTCATTTTTTCTTGTTTACAGTCTTCAACAAAATAAATCCCATTTTATATAGTCAATGTTACCACATATTATTGCTAATTTTATTAAATAAGTACAAAAAATCATTGATAATGACTGAGTCTTAAGACCTTCTTCTTTTAAAACTATGCGACACGCAAATCTATTTAAGAAATACCCCATAAACCCCGTTTCTCGATATCATAAAATCCCGCACCTATCGACAATACTGTGGCCGAAAGACGTGAGTTCCTGACACTGGAAAGCCATCAAAGGTAACCAATTATGTGTACGAGGGAACTGAACGAATTCGTGATCCGCTGCGGCTACGTGTCCTCGTGCTCGGAGGTGATTGTTAACGATTCTTTATGTGACAGCAAGCAGTTCTATCCCACAACATGTTCACTTTCACTGGAGTGCAGTATATAAAGCTAGAAAGCAAACAGGGACGAGGGAAGGGTCAAGCACTGGACACTGAATAAGTATGTGAGTCGCAGGAAAAATAGGCCTATCTGTCAAAACATAAGTATTTGGAATGGAATTTATAGGAATTTGTTCACGTTTACAAGTGATAGTTGGAAAATGTGATGTAGTTTTTTTTATTATGTATTTTTAAAAAGTAAACAAGTCAGGTGTTTGTTCAAATTTTCCTAAATTTATAATTTCCAAGAGAAGAAGTCAAACAATACGTCGAGCAAGAGTTACCCGAGAAAACAAAAACAGCATTTTGAGATCACATGTGTAACAATCCATATATGTAGCAATCTCAGATATAAAGGTTGTACGGAATTAAATTGCACCACTTTTAAATGGCTGTAACTTTTTACCCGTAAGGTATTTTTTATTGAAATTTTGGGTGGAATTAGTTCAATGTGTACTTGTTCGTGCTGTGTAAGTTTGTAAGCGGCGCAAAGAAATTTGGCGCACGTACCTCGAAAATTCGGGTCTTTCTCATCGTGCCATCAGCAGGAAGCTGAAAATGGTACATTCTACGCTGTTTCGAATTTTAAAGCGGTACCATGACGAATACGGTACCATGACAGACTACGGTAGGTAAAACTACGTGCACGGAAGCTCTACACCCAGATGTTGACGAAACCACATTGCCTCGTTATGGATCATGAGAAGTATGTAAAAGCAGACTACCCGCAGCTTCCGGAGCTCTAGTTTTTCACTGCTCATCATAAATTCGATGAAGGACGTAAGAAAGCAGAAGATGTCAATTTGCTCGAGTGGAAAGCGGAGCACCATTCGTGATAGCTGGAACGGTCAATGGGCAGGTGTACCTAAAGGAATGCCTCCAAAAGCGTCTACTTCCTCTTCTGAGGTCACAAGATGGTCCTACGATTTTCTGGCCGGATTTAGCCTCGTGCCATTACTCCAAAAAGGTTTTGGAGTGGTACAAGGCTAAGGAGGTCAATTTCGTGCCGAAGCATCTCAACCCCCCGAACGCACCGGAAGTGCGGCCAATTGAAAAATACTGGGCCATCATGAAGCAGTCACTTTGAAAGCATCTTAAGGAAGTGAAATCGGAAGCATCTTAAGGAAGTGAAGAAAAAATGGATAGCCACACAAAAAAAAGTTGGTTCAAATGTTGTACAGGACCTTATGGGTAGTGTAAAGAAGAAGGTTCGTGTTTTTGGATATGGAATTGAAATTGAATAAAACAAACATGAGAAAATATTCATAATATGTTTTATTTTACTTCCTGAAAGTTTGAAGATGATTGGTTGACCGGGAGAATTTTGCCGAATATTTGTGTGTGTCGCAATTTGATTCCGTACACCCTTTATGATGGAGCAAAATTGTTCTATGCAAAATTGTTTTTAATTACAAGGACATTCTTTTGATCACAAACATTCTTCAAAAAAGTGGTAAATTAAATAATTTCAAGCAAATTTGCATGAGTTTTTTTCTGTAACCTTAATTAGAGCATTTCTGCCTACGTAACTTGTGGTGTCCATATTACAATGTTGATTTTTCTAGTTGAGCAAACAAACAAAACTTTATTTCAACAGCATTTGAAAGGATTTTTATAATTGCATATTTTACCTAAAAAATGAAGAATAGTTTTTTTTTTAAATTGAGTAAATAACATTTTGAATGGACTTATTTTATAAAAAAAAAGTTGATTTCTCGCTAACGGTTGGAGATATCAGCATGATTTATACATCAAAAGTTACATCTTTTCATGTTATAAAAATCATCTCAAGACAACATTGTTGGAAAATTTTAGATAAAAAAGATGGACCAAAAACTGTTTTTTCTTTCTTTATTAAGGGAAAATTGTCATGATGAAAGTATTTACCTCCGATATTATTGATGAGTAATTTCCATAATGAATTAATTCGGTAGTTGCTTCAATTCAGAGTGATGAGCTTAAATGTGACTTTTGCAGGAAATCTAAAGAAAGGAAACTAAAACCATTCTTGAAAAGTTGCAAGAGAACAAAGCAGAATCGCTTGCGGGAAATAAAATCAAAATTATCCACCGAAGAATTGAGGTTAGCAGCGGCGTCAAATTCAAGAGCAGAATGTCGTCGTAATATTGGAAAGATATATTTAAAAAATGCGAAAAATCCCGAATAATAACCTGTGTTTGACATTCGATTGAGACGAATTCAGCTCATTAAAAGTTGTAACTTTTATTGTTCAAGAATAAATGTTTGAAATAAAAAAGTTCCAGTAAAATAACTAATATTTATAGGGACACCCTAAGCTACGTAGGAAAAATGTACAGAAAAAGCCAAAAAGTACAGAAAAAGTCATCAATGTTGCTTATAATTATTAATACTACTTTTCCCTTTGTTTACCTTTATTTCGGAAAATACAAAAATTTGATTTTTAAATCTCTTAAAATAAAGACCACCCTTGTGTTCATTCACACCAAAAGAAAGGAAGAACTGGATCTACCAATACATTAAAAAAAACTGCATAAAATGAAGCCAAAACTAGTACCTCATATTCCAAGACACTGCGCACAAGCAAACAATAGGGTATGTGTCCCTTAACTCAGCCTAATATGCAACTATCGATTACATTTTTTATTATGACTCATAAAGTTTTTCAGCTGTATGCAATATTTGTCTAGTTAAACACTTGCTAAGAAACGTTTAATAAAACATTTGGTAGTAGGTGTCATGAAAAACTGTACATCTTATTTATACAGTCAGAAACTTTCGAGGGATATGGATCTAATGTCGGACTATAAGAATTAAATTGGGTCTATTCATGGAAGCAACTTCGTCTCATTTGATCGATTTTTTAATAAATGCATTCTTCGTACGGTTTTCCTCCTGATTTTATGATTAAAGGCATTGCCAGCTTTATTCGCTTTACCCAACATAAATTTTCACCAAACAAACTCAACTTAAACTGCTCTGATATACTTCAGAGATTTTCACTTATGATTTATTGGCCTTTTGTTAATGAAAACATTATAGTTCACTCAACACAGGTTATATTCCTTTGGTTTGTATTTAGATGAGCCATATGGAGAAAACAATCGAAACTCATATACTTCTTCTGAAAATTTTACCAATAATATTATTTTTACTAAGTTATCCAGACAACAGGCCATGGTTGAAAAAAAAAAAAAATATGTCCCCTTACATTGGGTTCACCGTTTTCTTGTAGAAAAATTGTTATTTTATTTGTGTAAACTGAAGTTTATAACGCATGAATATGTTTTGTACATGTAGGCTGTATTGCTCGGTTTATCGGTTCAATTTAACAAAATTTAGATCATTTGAAGATCAGTCAATCAGTTCAGCAACGTCCCCAACCCCTCTGAAACAGAAAAAAATAAAATTTAAAATTGATGCGGTTTTTTGCAATAGATCACAAACTTATCCTCGTGTTTTTATCTGCACTGGCTATTCTGAAACTTACTCACAGCTTAGTTTCGGATTCCAAGGTGGAAGTACTAGGGTAAGTACCTGTCTAGAGATGGTGGACAAAATATTTTAGTAGGTTTTGGAAAAGATTTGAATATGGCCACTTTCCCGGAGGAACTCGGATCTCGCAGGGCCTCCACAAGTAACCAGTATGGTCAGAATTTCTCAAAACGTCTTATCATGACATAGTTTTGCAAAATCCTGAAGTTTGATGAGTCGCAAGCCAGGTTTTGACAACGATTTGAAAATGGTCAGTTTTCCCGGGGAGCTCGGATCCTGCAGGCCCTCTTTTAGTGGCCAGTATGGTCAGAAATCCTCAAAATGTCTTCTGATGACCTAGTTTTGCTAAATCGTGAAGTTTGATATGCCGCATGCCATGTTTCGCTTCTAAAAATATTTTGTCCACCATCCACAGGTACTTACCCCAGAATTTCTACCTTGGAATCCGAAACTACGGAAAGTTCTGGAATAACCAGTGCAGTTATAAAGGATAAGTTTGTGATCTATTGCAAAACAACCGCATCAAAATCCGATGGCTAACGATGGAGTTTCAACAATTTTAAATTTTATGTTTTCTGTCTCAGAAGGGTTGGGGACGAACGTGTTAACCGTGAAACCATGATGTCCTAAAAGCTGAGATATTCATTAATTTCACGAAAGGAAACAACTGTAACTTGAGTAATGATGTCAGAATTGCTTCGAATTATATCGGTCATCTTGATAGTAACATCATTCTGTTGATTATCGCTGAGTTAATGACATATTTGGTACATAGGCCGAATGAAAAAGCTAGGCTAACATTACATCCCCTTAGCCTATATTGTCTTTAGACTATAGACATCGTTGTAGTGTTTCGTGTTGTGTTTCAGAAAGCCCAGCATAGAATTTGCTTTAGCCATTACAGCAGCAATGTGCTCTACAAACCTTATTTATCTATCAACATGAATCACAAATCTTAAATGGTGCTTGTACGTTTCAGATCAGATTTTAGGTCCTATAATGCTGCCTTGCGGCACCCAAGAGCGAATCCTAAAGGGTGTCCACGATGAAATTGCCACACACAAAATTGATTGTCAAAATTCGAGTTTTCATTCGATTGCCATCAAATTTTCAGGGATTGAGAAATAACTATTAAACTTCATTTTACCATTTTACTCGTATTTTATTTACAGTCCATACGCAAAAGCCCGCACCTTGGCCTTAAACCCGGCCATAAGATTCTGCACAACCTGTGAATCAACCGTTTTTTGCATGTAAACCCATACTTTCTTCAGTTCCTCGACTGTCTTCACTACCTTAGGTCGTTTAAGAAGGTGCTGCTTCATAATCGCCCAGTACTTCTCGATGGGGCGGAGCTCCGGAGTGTTGAGAGGGTTGAACAATTTCGGCACGAAATTGACCTTATTGTCCGCATACCACTTCAGCACGTCCTTGGAGTAGTGGCATGAGGCCAAATCCGGCCAGAAGATTGTTGGGACGTTGTGGGCCTTCAGGAGAGGAAGCAGCCGCTTATTGCCAGACCAGGAATTTCTTCGCAAATTTCTTCTGAGTGTGGACATGCTCCGGAACGCTGAACTTATCCTTGGCCGTGAAAAACAGGTTGCCGGGGATCTGTTTGAAGTCGGCCTTCACATATGTTTCGTCGTCCATGATGCAGCATTAAACTTTCGTCAGCATGTTGAGGTCCTGGCACGGGTTTTGGCGGACTTGTTCTGCTTCTCGTCGCGATTAGGGGCCTTTTGTACCTTGAACGTTCGAAGCCCAGCCTTAGTTTTGGCCTTCTGGACAAAATTTCGGCTTAGGTGCAGGAGGCGTTCGGATTTCGGTTGATGGCCCCAACTACGCGGTTGTGATTTTTGGTGTTGCACGGAATACTTTTTCCTTCACTTCTGGGCTTCCGATCGGTGGTCAACCGTTCCTCGAACCGCTTAATCACTCGCGACACCGTGGAATTCGCGATTCCCAACGTTTTAGCGATGGAACGATGCGAGAGATCCTTGTTCTCGTAATGAATGCGCAAGATTTTATCACGCACGAGCTGTTCTTTCGACTCCATTTCCGCGATCACAGGACTTTAAAACTTGCAGGATATAAATAATGCACTATGAACTAAATCCACCCAAATTTTCATTAAATTCTACCCAACGGTTAAAAAGTTAGAGCAATTTCATAGTGTGGCAATTTCATCGTGGACACCCTTTAAGAGAAGCAGATCAGAATACACAAAATTTCACCGTAGAAGTGTGTCCAGTTAGGTTATACAAAATCCATGAGTCAGCCACTCCGGAAGTTCACTCCTTTTTTTTTTCGACTGCAAGGATGTGTGGCACCATGTCAACGTACACAGCGTCAACTTGCTCTCGTATTTCCAGTTTATTCACCAAAGTTAATACAATGTTTAACAAGTTATGGTCGATCGTTTATTCATGAACCAGAACGGTACAGTACTTGCTGTCTACGACCTTCGAGCAGCTGAGAATACAGATTTCACGGTAATTGTTCACATCGTTGCACGGGACAGATTTATTTATTTATTTATTTATTTCGTCAATCAAACGTAGACTATTACATTTACATATAATTTCCTTTTTTTTTCAATTTCCTTATGCTATAGTACATTGAGATTAGATAAAAGAAAAAAAAATGTATATGAAGTTGTTATGAAGTTGTTCAGTCAATGTTCACAAATAAGATAATTAAGTATCACGATTTCACAGGGGAGTTCAAGCAGGTACTATAAGGTAATATATTATCAGCTACCGGAATTCCATATTTATTTTTCAAAGCTTCTATAACGAGTTTAAACTGCACCGTATTGCCTTCCTGCTCAATCGAATAATGTTTCAAGTTTCACGTTTCTTTTGAAAAATATGAGTTGTATCGGAAGCTTTTTGATTATTACCTGAAAAATGTCAAGTTTAGGTAGAGGAAAGGCTTGTAAGATGGAACAGCGCCACTTTTGAAATTCACAGCGACAACACTATCGCGCTGACAAGTGTTAACCTCATTTTTTTTTAAGTATTCTTCAATTTTAATTTGCTTTTGAAGTGAATACACTCATTAGATTTAGCTCTTCCAGGTTTCATTGTTCGAAAGTATTGGCATAATTAAAATAGCACTTATTTCTTGTGCTTAATAAATGGAAATTTCCTATCGATATAAAAGGTTAACATTTGTGTTGGGTAGCATTTTTGATGTATTTTTATGATCCAAAGGCATTTCCAACAAATCGTAAAGTGAAACAATTTTTTGAAGTTTTGTGTTTATGGCGTCATGTTTGTAAGATGGAACACTGTTAGGTTTGTAAGATGGAAAACATTTTTTTTCATGGAATCAACAATAAATTGAAATATAACAATACAGTTTTTGAAATTGAAATTTTCGATGGATTTCGAAAATCGGCCATTTTTTTTATGACTATAAATAATCAGTTCCGTGGGCCAACTTGGAGCCTTTTAGTTCTTCTTTTGAAAGATCCTCGAACAAATAAAAATTACACATGTTACGAGCAAAACACGAATCGTGTTCCATCTTACAAGCCTTTCCTATACTACAATAAAATAAAGACGCGCCTACAAAAGGGTAGTAAACTACTACTAGATAACCCTCATTGGGGAGCCATCGAGAAAAAAATAGTCAAATTTATCTGTGATCGCAAATTTGACATTATAACTAAACGTTTGTTAAGTTTACCTGCCACCCGAATAAGTATTCTTTGAAGCAATCGACAGTTCTAGATTGACGGATTTCTCTGCAAGTCCAAAACACCCAAACGTAAAGCAAGCAAAATGTTATGTTTATGCTCACAGAGCAGTCGAACAAATTTCCAACTCAACAAAACATTGCTAACTACGCTATGAGATCCTAATGCATTTCTAGACCAGTTGATAGGTTTATAAGTTATCTGTAGTAAAAATTGCCTTTGAGCTGAAATTTGTTTAACAAATAGGGTTATGTAAACAGTTTGAAAGAAACATGTATTGTCTACGAAAACTGTTACGAAATTCCAATAGCATTGCAAACCAGACAGCAATTTCAACTTGCCCCCACATAACGGTTCCATTTGAATAGGAAAATGTGTGGTCTAGTCATCATCTGGTAAACTACAAATACTCTTCACTTAGTGAGATTTTCATCTAACCTTTTTACTGCATTTTCATCTATGCTCCACACTTTTGAGACTAGATGCACACACTAAGAGGAAGGAAAGAAGAATCTTCAATAAGCTTTCGATGGGAAATAAGATGAATGCTTAATATTTGTTGCTTCTGTATCCATCTTCATTGAGCATTTGTGTTTTCATAAGCTGAACGGAAATTCATCAACATTGATAGAAAAAACATGAAATAGCTTGCTTTATAGTCAAAGTAAGCAAAAATTTTTTAAGCATATCAACATCCAAATTGATCAAATTGAACTAAATTTTTAATATCGTTAATTGCTGAGTACTATATTATACATTTCATGGAAGAATTTGATTCACCTTAAAATATTGTAGTATATTGAAACGCAAATAGACATCTTTTATCTAAATTCTTATCAAAATAGCAGCCGGTTCACCATCTTGAATGCCGATTTTGCCTGCGAAGCATCACTCACGATAGACCACACAAGCAGAAAGTGGGATCAAGTAGAAATCCCTTTAAACAGCAAGCAGTTTGCCCAATTGTCTTTTACCCTTAATGAAAGCGCTAAAAGGATACAAGTGCGAAAACATAAAAACAGCTTCCCGGCGCATAAGGCTTCCAGCTCTTAGTCTAACAGCTGTCAACCAAGCACTCGAGCCGTAGTGTAGAATGTAGTGCAATGTTTTCCTGGTCTCCGAGCACGGGCCAGAACCCCTTATTATTGTCTCATGGCCACTCACCGCATTTGGTTTGCTGGGGGCCGTCCGTAAAGTGCAACATACATGTGACTAGGTTTATATAGCAGAACTGGTGAGGAAAAAAAAGTGCAAGTAGTACTTACAGTGTATCTTCAGCTCGACTGGCTCACTCTGGGTCTCGCCACGGTCGTTGGCAGCGGAGCAAGCATACATGCCGGAATGGTAGCGTCCAACTCGTTGCAGCACTAGCGAGCGCGTCGAAATAATCACCCCCGATGTCACATTCTGTGTCACTGGTAAACCCTTTCATTAGTTGATTCCAGCAGCATGCAGCAAGAGTCGAAGGGTTGAGTTTTTTTTTGTTGCGTTCGTGGAGCACCAACCATAGCCATTATTTTCAAGAGTTTTTTTTTCCAGCACCCACCAGTCGTTGAACATTTTACCCAGTTGCGATTTCGAAGTTTCATCCAAGGTGGGTGGGTGGCGCAAGAGTATTTTTTCCATCCCACAAGAATGCATTTTGTGTGGCACCGACGGTAGATGCATCCGTGAGGATCCGAAGAACGTTAGGAAGAAGTTAATCCAACCAGAAATTGTAAAATAGCATCCAGATGCAAAGAATGGAGAGAGAGAGAGGGAGAGAGTGAGAAAAAATAAATGAAATTATTTTGTTGAACTGTTGACCTGGATGTAAATGTGTTAATTTTTTTCATTAAAGCTCTGTAGAAACGTCTTGAAGAAATTGGGGTTGAACAATTATTTAGTTTATGGTTTTATCAGAGTATGAATAAAAAGGAATAGTTTGTTGATTCTCAATTAGTTTCCAGTGTGTCCATATAGATTCGTGTCGAACCCACCTGATCTAGTACTGCAATTTAGCACGAGATAGTAGTAGCAACAATCAATATGTAACTAGCGATTTGAAGTTGGATCACTTTTCTAGAACCCCTTGGTCCGAAGTACACCTTGAAGCCAGCACCTTGTTATACATATTTGCGCCTTTGTTTTGATTTGCTGTGTTATTTTGACAGAATATTTGAGAGTGTGTTCATGTGAGTTCATTATAAGGGGTGCATTATTGAGCTTGGGACCGAGCTTGGGACGATGTTCTAGTACTGACTGAGCCAAGAAAAAAATCGTTTTTGTATGGGACCTACTGGTCTTAGAGTTAGTCTATGGTAGTAGTAGTGCTATAAATGTATGAGATAGGATTCAAGTCTGAACTAGTCGTAGTCGTAGTGAAAAGTTTTCATTTGAACTCAAATAATTAAATAAATACATTCAAAATCCAGTTTTAGATGCTAATAAGTTCTCCTAAATTGTATTTCTACAAGTTAAAGTGTGAATAAAGTCCATTCCCAAGTAATTTAAAGTAACTCTTATGAAAGAAAAGTGACGTCTAGTGGAACATAGCAGCAGCTCTAGTATAGGGCTATTTCACAGCCAATACCTGATTTATTGCCCAGAGAAACTTCACCGGAAATCGTGAACCTGCCTGTTTTTGATCAATATTTACGTTTACTTGAAAGATTCATCTGTAACCATTGTTTATTGTGATAAATATGAAGAACTTTGAAATCGGGCTGAACTTTGAAGTCGACAACTGTGATGGAGCGTGCGTCCCCGCAACATAGCTCTGGTCCTCACAAGTTCCTACCTCATGCTTCCACGGGTCAGCAGATGACAAAGACCGCCAGCTAAGGGTTGCGTACTTAGCTGGTAGTGCAGCCTGGGCACTGTTGTCCTTCTGACTTCAGCTAGATTGAGGAGGTGCGTGCCGAGCGTCTGTACACCGAGGAGGTCTGTTCACCAGCGGCTGAGTAAGAAACGCTGTATCTCGTCAACTATACCTTAGAGGCAGTCCCACCAACGCAATGTAGGCAGCGCGGTAAGATAGCATGCTGAAGTCTTACCCTACCACGAAAAATGTAAGTGTCCTTATTTCTTTATACGGTATATAATTTTGGATCATCCATGGAATCAGAAGACATGCATATAGTACACATGTTATTCTCATTTTATATTATAACATCCCTTCACAATATTTTTATGCTATTTTCAGCTTCTTGCATTTATCCACATCATCGTAAGTCGTAGTCCACTTACTCCCATGAAGCGAGATAAGGCGCTATAACCTTGGCAATTATTGCCACGCTTTTTGGTTCAAAATGCCAAAAAGCTATTCTCGCTCCTATTTTTTCACTATTTAACCGGCTCCACACGCGAACACGCACTTCACGAGCGCCAAAAGCTCACCCACAGGCAAAAGGAGCATAAACTTATCTTTCTAGCATCTATGCTCCCAACGATAAGGTACACATTATCACACTGTATAACTCAACATGGAAGCGTTTGGTACGGGAGGTCCACGCTTTCTTCCTTCCCTTTATTCAGAGTAGTAAAGCGATTTTAGATCTTTCTGAAATCGCTCTATTTCTTGGAATCCTCTCTGCGGCACATACTACGCAGTTGGCCTGGCCGATGACAAGAAAAATGATGTATTCAAGAAAACATCATTTTCCAGGATGCTTTCAAGAATTGGCTGCGTTAGTATGAGATTAGATTAGATTAGATTAGATAAATATGAAGAACTTTGAAATCTATTTTCATTATGCCTGAATGAATGCAGTACTTTTTCTTTCAGTCGTAAACATTCAAAAACGAACATTTGCCTCAGAAACTTTCAGAACCTTGGAATAAAGCTGCCAGTTGTAAGTACTGCAAGTAAACACACAAGATTGTATGAGTGCAATTCCTAACCCATGTAGGAAGGCAAACTGAAATAGACTAGTTTGCTGCAAACGTCAATTTTTAAATCCGCCCCTTGGTTTAATCTAGAAAACAATCAACCTGAACTCGTCGATTGCTATGATCCCAAACTCATCTTCTAGCATTGCAATGTTTATTTTGAATTTCCTTTACTTTTACGGTACTGTAAGACAAAGCAACTGTGACGAACTTACTTCGTTCAAAATGATCAAATGTAAGAGATAGCAGGCTTTATATTACAACACCGGAACGCCATAGGGGATTTTTTTTATCATCGTACACTGCCGTTCTACGCATAACTGTCCCATGTTGCAAAAGTTGCAGTTGAGAAAAAAGCGTTTTAAGTTTTGCGTCACTATTCTATAGGGCTGGTAAGATTCGTGGTAAAACCCACAAATTTATGAGTGGCATTTGAAGATGTGGCTAAGTTTTGGTGTAATCTGTGGTATTACAAATAATAAGATTATTTTTGTATGTAAAATACGAGGTAAAATATTCAGTGGGACTGATATGCGTAGAATTTTGCCTTGCAGCAGAAAATTCTAGGCATATCAGTCCCACTGCATGATGTATTGATGGATCGTTGGCGATAGAATTTACGTTTTCAAATACACATGCCATGTGCATTATTGTTTATGCTCTTACCATTTCATCATTAAAACACAGTTCTATCAAATGCAAATGGTGGCTTATATAGACAATTTAATGTCAATGTTTTCATGTCAAAGTCATTGTTTAAGTTTACATATAAGCCCCTTATCAATGCTGAGCGTCGAGTAGTTCCTACAAAGAATGTTGTAAACTTGAATCAATTTTGTTTTCGAAGATCTCTTAAGAAATGTCGTAGTGGGACTTTTATGCCTAGAATTACAACATGGGACAATCTAACTTGATGTT
The DNA here is from genome assembly GCA_034211315.2 of Aedes japonicus. NCBI lineage: Eukaryota > Metazoa > Arthropoda > Insecta > Diptera > Culicidae > Aedes > Aedes japonicus. The sequence goes on along the minus strand of JASCZW010006144.1, from coordinate 143,871 downwards.
TTTTTGATGCAAACTCAGAACAAAGTATATAATGTTTTGTTTGTATCCAATAGTATAGTTAAAAAACTAAGCATATATTGAAAAAGCTGCAATTTGACCAAAAGCAACATGGGACAGTTATGCGTAGAACGGCAGTACCGGTTTTGGCCGAAGGATTCTAGATTGTAACGGAACTTTGTCCACGCGTAGGGTTCATGGATATATGAACAGTAAACAGTGGAGACTGCATTTCTTCCATGAGGAAAAGCAGGAGGAAGGTGGAGGAGGAGGAGGAGGAGGAGGAGGAGGAGGAGGAGAAGGAGGAGGAGGAGGAGGAGGAGTGTGCGGAGCTAGAACAGCAGCACCACTCACATGAAACGTGAAAGTTTTGCCAGAAACTTAAAACATCCCGCAAACACTGTGCCAGGAGCTGAAATGTTTCAGGATAAGCGTGGGACTATTCCGAGTATAAGAAGAGGATCAACACAGCGGAAACCCTGTCGGCGATGCAGCAAGTAACGGAGGTGTGCCACCCCCAACGATGTATGAAGTTAAGGATACCAACATGCAGCTGAAGAATAATTTGGCAAACTTCCAACTGACAGTCAGGGTTTGGGATACTAAACAGCTGCTGAAAGAATGGTAGGATGTGGTTATATGCCCTATCTACAAGAAGGACGACAAACTGGACTGTGAAAATTATCGTGTGATCACCGTCCTTAATACCACCTATACAGTGCTATCCCAAATCATCTTTCAGCGACTGTCACCACTAGCAAATAGATTCGTGGGAAGTTATCAGGTCGGCTTCATGTCTACATGTAGGTCTACAATGGACGTAATCTTCGTTTTGTGGCAGATCCTCTATAAATGTAGTGAATTAAGAGCACCTACGCTTCCCGAGTAACACATCTTCGTGGTTTTATGTTTAGTAAGCTTCGAAACAACAAAAAACTATTCATTTAAAGGTTTTTTTGTCCGTTATAAAACTAGTGTGTTGTTTGGGATCATTTATTCATCGATTTCACAGCCACATATGACACAGTGAACTGAAAAGAGCTATGGAATATCATGAACGAGAACGGCTTTGTAGGAAAAATTGACCAGAATGAACAAGGCTACTATGGATGGAACTCTGCTGTGGGATGATTTCGGTTGGAGTATCGATTGGATTATCGGGTTCGTTCGAATCTTGCAAGCGGTTTCGTCAAGGTGATGGAATCACATGCCTGCTGTTCAACATTGCGCTTGATGATGTAATGAGATGAGCCTGACTTAAAGAGCGAAGCAGTGAAAATTGGGTTGATGATAAGTACCTCCAAAATGAAGTACCTGTTGCCATGCGGAACAGAGCACGAAAGAGCCGATCAAGCCAATAGTTTCGACGAATTTGTCTATCACGGCTTACTGTTTACTGTAGATAATGATTGCACCCTTGAGATCCGGAGGTGTTTTTTCAGTGGAAGTCGTTCCTGCTACGAGCTCCACAAGTAACTGCGGTTAACAGACTTGGTTCCCGTAAGAAGTAAGTTAAGAAGTGTCTCTTAATTCCTAGTCAAAACAAGCTTCTGTCTACGGCACTTGTCAAATTCTACGATCGGTTTGGCAAGTCGATGATAGCGCGAGCCTTGTTAGACTCTTGTTCCCAACATTGGCTCATGACCAAACATTTCTCAAATAAGCTATGTTTCCAAGAGAATGCGTCTTATCTTTCGGTCCAAGGTATCGGCCCCCTCAGTCGGTCTCCACGCAGTCTGTTAAAGCGTTTGTGGGACCTAGATCCAGTACAGTATAGAAGTATGTTGAAGAGATGGTCTTCTATGTTTTGCCAAAGCCGACCATGTCATTACCAACTGCCACCATTGAGATGGAAAATACCTCAGTAATTTTATCGACTTGCCATCTGAGCATTTTACGGACTTGCTTTGTGATGAGCGACCAAGAGCGACAATTGATGGCCCAACTTTGCATAATACTGTATTTGGATGGGTAGTGTCCGGCTGAATTTAAGATAATCCGTTTCACAGCTCAGTATCTATAGCCTATGTCTGTCCAATGGCTGAGATCCACGATCAGCTTACCAGATATTGGAAACTGCCGTCATGCAAAACCACAAATACGCACTCAACAGTGGAATCAGCTTGTGAAGAGATTTCGATAAGACTACTATTCGGAATGAGAAAGGGCAATTTGTTGTCAGTCTCCAAAAAAAGAAAATGTAATGGATCAGCTTAGTGAGTCTAGATCGACCGCTATCAAACAATTCATAGAAATAGATCGATGTGTGGCATCTAATATCGCGCTGAAGGAGGAGTACACGAGATTTATTCCTGAATATGACTCTATGAGTAAAAGCGCGGAGGTCCGCTTTCCGGCTTCCGCTGTTGAGGACCATCATGCAATTTATGCGGTAAACTGTTGCCAAATGGCACCCTACCACCTTGGCAATCTCTTTCGGCTTCTTCTGGGTGAGCAACGAACTGGTGATCACTTCTTTTGCGAACATTTTGACGAATTTGCAATAAAACAAATAGAATGTTTGGATGCAGCACTTGAAAGTAACAAATACACTTTCGACAGAAATTAGTCAGTAGCTACACGAATTAATCTAATACTCAAATTTGAATATTTTCGCATTATTTCCTGCCGCACCTTGTAGATCTAAGAGTTCGTCGCAGTGATGAGAAATGCAACATGGAAAAAAATCGCAGAGCTGACACCAATCTGAAAGTATTGGACTTTCATGATGCAGGATTAACGCAATCATTCAAAATCAGTCAAAGCAGATAAAAAAAAAAGAAAGCATTGGACAATGTACAAAAACTTGTCAGCTCTAATGTTGTACAAATTTTCATGGAGAGTTTTAAGAGCAACGTAAGAGCATTTGATTTTGAAGTTCAATTTGAGTTAAGTAAACAGGAAAATACTTCGTAAAGATGTTTTGTTTTACACTCCGAAAATTTCAAAACAATTTTTGAAAAAAAAAATGAATTTGTGGCTTGCTCTGTGTGCAGGATTTTCAACGTGAATAATCCTTATAATGGTGAATAAATGCAAAGTATGAATTAAGATTAAACAAAGCTATTCGTCGACTAATCACCGATTAGTCTACGGTTAAGATTTCAATTATCATAGATTTACCATGAGGAATGTTTTTAGTGTTTAGCTTACAAAGCCTGGCACGAATTAAATTAGCCAAAAATGAATTTGAATGAATATTCAACAAACTCATACGCATTGTCTTATCTAGATTAGGAATTCATTATGAATAATTTAAATATGCTCAACCAGTTTGAGAAGGGCACACATCCTAGGATTACCCAAAGAGATTATTTTACATATATCCTGCATAGATATGTGCACTCTACTTCTCCTAACAAGAAATTATTGGAATGTGCTGCTCTAGTGATGCATAATAAATTCAATTAAATCTTGCTTTGCGTGAAGAAATTCTTAAACAGTATGTTCCACCGGAAAACGTAATTCATGAGAAGTTATGTAGGAATTTACTTTAAATTTCATACAACAAGGGAATAGAGTAAAGGGAGAATCAGACGCCTTCACAAACCCCACAATCACGATTTGAATCATTTAGTCATGCCTCCCTTTGCTAGTCGTAGTAGGAAGCTGAAAGGACGATGATGAAATCTCTTTTAAAACATCGGGCACCCGGGCTAAAGACTCACAGCCGCACGGTGTAGGTAGCATGGGAAGGAAACATATTAAAATCCCATTAAATTCACATCGAGAAAATATGATGCCATTATATTCCGTGGAGCAATTTATCTCTCTTAAGCTGATTTCATTCAATTTCGCATTCATCCCTTCATGGCGCGTGATGACGAGCACCAGAACAGCGATGGCGGCAACAGTGACAACGGTGACGACTTATTCGTTGTCGACTTTGAAGCAAAAATGCCATCCCTTGTCTCTTTCGCGCGACTAGCGATGTTTCCCTAAACTTAGTTATAAATGGAAATCTTAACGCCGTTCAGCTGCTGCCAAGAAAAGCTGCCCAGAGTCGTTGCTGCTTTCTGGACTGAGTCGTATCAAACATTTACTCAGTCCCTCGATGAAACGTTGTCAGTTTTACGCTGGAGGCAGAAGCGCTGAATCAGATACAGCCCCCTTTTCATAGTTTCGAAATTCTCCGAATAGCGTGGCTGATGAAGTTGTTGTTCCAGCGGAACTGATCAGCTGTATTTCAATCAAATAACCGTATGGGGGATCTTTATCGCTTGCACAAGATTCGTTAAGATAAGGCCATTAAGAAAATGCGATGGATATAATGATAGCTGGCACTCACTTGCGCACTACTCGTGGGCTACCTGTAACAACCCACCTAGAAGACCGTTGGAAAACACGAAATGGGCCAGGAAAATTAAATGAATTATCTCGTCTACTGCTCCACATTTTCTCGTAACATTCACTTAATCTACGTCAGGACGCTTCAAAGTCGCCACAGCCGGTTTGACCAGGGTAAAAAAGTTAAATAGAAGGAAAAAAAAACTGACCATGCTACACCATCAGACCATACTTACATCGTGAGACCATGTAATGCGGTGCTCCCTCGGATTTGCCTTAATGTGACACTCGAAGTAGACGTCATCGCCCTCCTTGATGTCGTCCGGATTAAGCGTTGATCCGAGCGTCAGTGTCACTTGCGGTGGATCTATGGGAAGAAATTGGCGAAAATAATGTTATACATGTGGGTCAGCGAAATATTGCAGTTTTGTGAAAGCCAATACGTGAGATGTCATTTCGTAATAACATATATGTCTTGGTGTGTTGATGGGTTCGATATGCAGGGTGGCATAACAAACTAGCCGACAGCTAAAAGTCACGTTTAAACAGAGTTTGGGTCGGGGTCAACGGCTTTACTTTTTTCACAAGGAAGATGTGGTCAGAGGCTTTTAGTCTCAGAAATTGATAGCAAACAGATTGGGGTGACGAAAAAACTTCAACTACTTCACCACTAGTGCCATCTGCCATTTATTTTTATGGATATCATTATTGAGAAAATGTCCAGCCTCGGGTGGGCTTGTCTTCGTCTCGTATTACAAAGGACTATTGTACATCTAAGTCTTGACAATAATTAGTAAACCAGCATTGTGGGATCATCGGGAAGAAGGAAAAACCAATTGCAAATTTTTGATCAATTAATGTCGAATGTTTCTATCAGATCTCTGGTAACCCCCAACCCAAATTTTATTCAGCACAATTGGAAATTTGCAAATCTACATTTTTTCGAATTTCTCACCAAACTGTCAACAATTGAAACTTCAAGAAGTTATAATCCAACTTTCGCCGCAACTAAAATAAATTTAATAAAATGTGTATGTTTATGTATAGAGATAATTTTGATTTTCGGTTATCTCGGATATCTCCTGCAGAGCTCGAAAAAATTGACACCCGTCGTGAACGATGAGTAAAAAAAATATTCAGTAGGTACAATTTTCCTTCTCTTCATTTCGTTCTATCAGTCACGCAATATATTCGTGTTTACTATTTTGCTATGCTCAGTCATTCCGTTGTCCTCGTGTTCCACACAACTCATTCACACCACAGCAAAGTACACGGCTATTCAAGTCTCACGAGATTTTGGTTGCTTGACTGAATGTTCTTGTAACCAGTCATTCATTTTCGCGTTGGTGAGTGATTTTTTTTTTGCCACAGAATTTTAAGTATTGCCGAACATGGCTGAAGGTAAAAGAAGTCAAAAGGCCAAATGGCCGAAATCGCTACACAGTTTGTGGGGCATTTGTTCGAGAAAAGGCATTTGCAGGATCGATTCGAGAAGTTTTGGTTTTTTCCACTTCATTGATTCTCTAAATGAATGACTGTTTTTTTCGTCTTCACGGTAGAACGTTGAAATTGAATGAGTTGTTTGCACTTACGTACATTCACTGCTTTCTGGAACGAATGAATGATCAAAGTAAAGCAACACAAAACAAGTTGACTCATCTTGCACAAAAGATTCATGAAGGCAAATTTGTGTTTACTTCATGTACGCTAGGAACAGTGCGTGATGACTAATATGTTGACTCAGTCAGGGTGCAATTTGAGAATTGAATATGATATTTTTAAGCTCTGATCTCCTGTGTCCAATAATCACAAAACGACCGTTCAAATTTATTATTTATTTTTGCTTGAAAGGCATGATCCTTGCGGCACTTTCAAATGCGTGTTTTTTTAACTTTACTTCTTGCAATCGAAAAACTTCCCAAGAATGAAACATAGATGATATTATTTTATTTCTTAGAATTAACTGAAACAAACCATTCATCGTTATTTCGAAGAAATTCTCGCACTTTTCTCTTGATACCACTCATCACCCGGCGCAGACATTCTTCAATCATAACTTTGGCTAGCTGATTCCACCAATTCTTCATCTGGTTATCTTTACCTTCAGTCTCCGCTTCTTTACTGCCTAAAACTTTTCTATTGGACGGAACTGAGGACAATTGAGTGGATTTCCAGGAAAGGTGGAAACAATATTGGTTTCCCTGGTTTTCGTAGTATCAACTGATTTTCGATTTCTTCCAGGGACATCCAAAACCTTTGATGCCCAAATTTGAAGAACAGGAGCCCCTTCCTGGACTGGGATTTTCTCATTTGATAACATTGTCTAAAGAATCCCAAAGCACCTCGAAATTTCTGACCCTCTTAAAAGCATCGTTCTGGCAATGCTTCGCATTATGAAAATTTGTTTGAAGCAATTTTCAATTGAGTAACCCCTCCTTGCAGCTCTCATTTCCTTCGATGAATAATTTTGCAAATGAGGTCACGGATTTGACCATTGATCTGCAGTGGAAATGTAAAAGTCTTATACCAAAATTGTAATCTCTCTCATTTTCAGCTTACAATACCGGTTGTGATGCATTCGCTCTCCGTGAAACATGGATCTCACCAGAAATCGATCTTCCGTTTTATGATTTAAATATTATTGGTCTTGATCGTGAAAATTCGCGTGAAGGAGGAATTCTGTTAGGGTTCAACAAGTCTCTTTCTATAGAGTAAACTTTCCTCAAATTCCTGGTATTAAAGTTGTCGCATGTCAGGCGGTTATTTAAAATAAAAGCCTTTGCATTGCTTTTGTATATATTCATCCTAGAGCCTCAATAAACCAAAAACAACTTTCAGATATTTGTTTGGTCCTTCCTAAACCACTGTTGATCATGGGAGATTTCAACTCTCACAGTACAGGCAGGGTAGAACTGTACAATGACAACAAGTCTTCCTTGATTTATGACCTCTGTGACAACTTCAATATGATAGTTCTTAACCATGGAGAAGTAACACGTTTGGCTTGTTCATCCTCAGTTGGCAGTAGATTATGTGATTCCTACGGTAGTGATCACTTGCCCATACAAATTTTGATTGCCACCGGGTTCAATCCGTTGGAATCCATCAACGTCGTGTATGACCTTACCCGTCACATCGATTGGACAACATTTAGGACAGCTATAGGTGAAGCCGTAACGACGGTAGAAAGGCTTTCACCGCTGGAGGAATACAACTTCCAACCTGATCTTAGACAGCGCACTTCAAGCTCAAACTCAACCTGTTCCAGGAACGTCATTTCACAGGTAACTTACTTTTTCAAAGTGCGATCAACAAAGCACCGTGGATTACCGCAAAAAGTCCGGCGTGTTAAAAGTTTTCCTTAGACGTGGAATACCTGAGCACTTCGAAGTATACACGGCTCTCGAACGCGAACTTAAGAGCCTCACCAAGGCCAAGAAACGTGGTAACTAGAGACAATTCGTGGACGGGCTATCACGTGAAACGTTGACGAGTACTCATAAGAATACGGCGCGAAGATTGCGTAACCGATCTACGCACAACGAGAGCGAGGAGAACTCGGACCATTGGATTCTTAAGTTTGCGCGAAAAGTTTGTCCAGATTATGTGCCAGCACGGATGATTCCTCGCAAAACCACAAATTCGATAGATGAGATCAGCCAACCTTTTTCAGTGGTAAGACTCTCTCACACACTCCTTTCGTGTGGCAATACAGCTCCAGGGGCTAATAGGATCAAGTTCAACTTGCTTAAGAACGTCCCAAACGTCGCAAAGAAGCGCATATTGAACTTGTTCAATCAGTTTCTGAAACTCAACATTGTACCGGATGATTGGAGAAGGGTGAGAGTTATTGCCATTCAAAAACCTGGTAAGCCCGCTTCCGACCACAACTCCTATCGACCCATCGCGATGTTATCTTGTATTCGAAAGTTGTTGGAGAAAATGATCCTCTTCCGTCTAGACAAATGGGTTAAGACGAATAACCTGCTTTCAGATACTCAATATGGTTTCCGTAGGGGTAAGGGAACGAACGACTGTCTCGCGTTGCTTTCCACAGATATTCAGTTAGCTTTTTCTAAAAAAGAGCAAATGGCTTCTGTATTCTTGGATATCAAGGGGGCTTTTGATTCAGTATCTGTTGAAGTTCTCTCAGATAAACTCCACGTTTGTGGCTTTGCACCATTAATGAACAATTTGCTGTCAGAGAAACATATGAGCTTTTCTCATGGAAACTCTACAGCTTTTCGATTTAGCTACATGGGTCTCCCCAGGGATCCGGTTTAAGCCCCCTTTTGTATAATTTTTATATCAAAGACATTGACAGTTGTCTAAATGACAACTGTACGTTGAGACAACTTGCAGATGACGGCATAGTGTCTGTCACGGCACCCAATGGGGTCGATCTGCAAGGACCCTTACAGGATACCTTAGACAATTTGTCTGCGTGGGCTCTCGAGCTAGGTATCGAATTCTCTACGGAGAAAACTGAGTTGGCAGTTTTTTTTTTCTAGGAAGCATAACCCTGCACAACTGAAGCTTCAAATGTGGGGTAAACCGATAACTTATTCTATTTCCTTTAAATATCTTGGGGTCTGGTTCGGTTCAAAGTGCACCTGGAGATCCCACATTGAGTATCTGAAGCGGAAATGCCTATAAAGGATCAACTTTCTCTGCACATTAACCGGGACCTGGTGGGAAGCTCATCCACAAAATCTTCTAACGTTGTACCGGACAACGGTTTTGTCGGTTATCGAATTTTGTTTTCATTCAGCGGCTCGGTTGGTATTCAGTATCGGTGACTTCGTATCACGTTAGGTTGCATGCACTCGACTCATACCACGAGTCTTGAAGTGCTGGCTGGCAATCTCGGATCGGTTTGCATAATTGTCTCTCCGGATTCTCCTCCTGTGAAGTTATCACCTGGGGGATCGAAAACTTTGAGAAGCTTCTCGAGTTGAATCCTCAAACTTTACTCAACTACCATTTGTACATAACACAGGATGCCAGTTATTCGCCAAATATTCCCACTCGTGTTTGCTTCTCCGACTTCGCTAGTTCGGTTCATTTTTATGTATCCATGAAGCAGGAGCTTCATGTGATCTCAGAGCATCATATCACTGCGATTGCTATTATGACATTTGCGAACGTTTTAGTTTTAGACTTCAACTTGGTCAAACTTTACTATTATGAAAATGCGTTTATTTTACCTTAATTTAGATTTCTGGGCTAAAGCTGGTACTTGTTTCGGTCACTGTTTTTATTTATATACAAATTGGATTTTAAAAAATTAATAATTACTTTCTATGCGTGGAACCTTGAAAGACGAAAAAATAACAAGTTATCAATAAGCTTATAGTTTGTTCACTTTTATTTGACCAAACAATAGGAATTGAAAAAAAATCTGAGTTTGGCCCTTTATTTTGCTTATCAGTGCTTAGAAGAAAACAAGCTATCATAAAACAGAAAAAAAAGTTTTAGCGAAGTCTTTAGCGTTTTTTTATGCTTTGCGCCGAATGCATGATTCTCGTCCACTAAACTCGGTCCTAGGCCAATCGCCTCCACTCACCCTGGACTTCAAGGGCCTTTAGGTCCTTCTCAACTGCAAATACCCATCGTGTTCGTGGTCTGCCACGGAGTCGACGGCCTCTACCTGGCTCTCTACTGAATGTTATCTTTGCTTGTCTTTTTCCTGGCATCCTTGCACGTGACCAGCCCAACGCAGCCTGCCTTTTTTTTCTGCCAATATCCATCTTGGTACATATACATCATACAACTCGTGATTTATGCGACGCCGCCAGATGCCATCGCTTTGTTTACCACCGAATATTGTTCGCAGCAACTTTCGTTCAAACACCCGGATGCGTTCCGGTCGAGTTCCTTTAGTGTCCAGGTTTCATTGCCGTACAAAGCGACTGGCAGTATCAGAGCCTTATGCAACGTGAATTTAATCTACGTCTGCAAACTATGGGACATTGACTGGCTCAGGAGACCGTGAAACGATCTATTTGCAGCTGCAAGACGCATTTTTACCACGCGGGTAACATCATTATCGCACTTCACTAGAGTTTCAAGAATCACATTTTCTTCTACTACTTTAAATTTTTCACTACCCAACACCACATCGCAACCCACATCACTATTGGCCCCACGTTGTTTACCGGCGATCTTGTACTTCGTCTTGCTGGTAATGACTGTGAGACCAATTCTTGCTGTCTCCCGTTAAAAAAAAAAACACGAATTCCTCTTTCACGGCTCGACGGTCAATCCGATGATATCGATGTCGTCCGCAAAACCAAAAAGCCTCCTCTGCACGCCAGCTCTTCCAAAACCTCCTTCTAGATGTTGAAAAACAATTTGTTCGAAAGCGCATCTCCCTGCTTCAGTCCATATAAGGTTTCGAAAGATGTCGAAATCTCAACCACAACCCGTACACTTGATTTCGATCCATCCGGCGTAGTACGGAATGAGCTGAAGAGCACCGAATTGAAGTGTGTTATTCCTCGGTAGTTGGCCCACTGCAGGCTGTGCCCATTTTGTACAGGTGGCAAATGAGGCCCTCCAGGAAACTAGAAAGTAGTTGTTCTTCTTGCCATATCTTCAAAAGAGTACGGTGAAGTATTTCTTGCAGCTGCTCATTACCATGTTGGAAAAGTTCGGCAACATATGGAGGTGCAAATTGTATAAAAAAAAAATCGGGAGCGTCACGTACAGTGGTCAGCCATTGAACTTTAATGACTCATACATTTCTCGTTAGATTTTCTCAATGCTAGCAATTGGTTGCATTATTCCAAAAAGTTTCTTATAATTGTGAGAATTGATGACTCCAACCATGTTTTTCCACGCTCAGTCAACCACTCGCGGCACCGAACAATAGATAGTAGCAAAACAAAAGAGAATGTCCTGTGCGCGATTACAAAAGGTTGCCTACCAAAGCATCGCCGTCATTGTGATACGGCGAATGTGGTTTGAAAGGAACATGTAGCGCATAATGAATATAGAGCCGTTTTCCAATACTAATCACATTATGTTTATAGGTTTGGCGTTAAAAAGGAGAACAATTTCATCGACATTATGAGCAAAAATATTCTCTTTATTTCATACAAACGTTAAGTCTTGCAGATATTCTTTGAAATCAGATCAAATTGGCAATACAAGGTTGCCTGAAAAGTCCCTCTAATATCAAAGACAAAACATTTTGTTTTACCATATTCGGATTTATTTCTCAAAATACTCCTTTTAGGTCGATACAGCGAGTCCAGCGATTTTTTTTTATCCCGTCCGGATAGTACTACTTCGGAAGTCCTTCAAAATTGCCAGCGGTTTCAGCTAGGAGCTCATCATTTGAGTAAAATCGCCATCTCTGACGGATTGGGAACAAATAGAAGTCACTGGGGGCCAACTCTGGCGAATACGGTGGATAGAGAACCAATTGATACTGAATTTCATTCAATTTTGCTTGAGCAATTGAGGATGCATCAGAAGGCGCATTTTCGTGATAATAGAGCACACTTTTTCTCTGCAAATGCGGCCGTTTTTTCTGGACTTCATCCTTCAAACGATCCAATAACGTTGCATAGTATGTGCCTGTTATGGTTTAACTTTTTTCGATGAATATTGAACCTTGCGCATCCCAAAACACGGAGGTCATAACCTCTCCCGCCGATTGTTGCGTTTTAGGGCGCTTCGGAAAAACCGGTGAAACCCACTACTTTGCTAGCTGCGATGACTCTGGTGTATAATAATGGATCCAAGTTTCATCAATGGTTATGAAACTCCTTCGGATTGCGTGTAAACTTGCTCAAATTCTCCTGAGAGGTTGTAACACGAATGCGTGTTTGGTCCATTGTAAGCAAACGCGGCAACCCTTGCGCGCAGAACTTCTTCATACACAAAACGGAATGCATGATGTTGCCAACTCGTTGAAATGCCTAAAGCCTAAGCTAGCTCTCTAAATTTCACTTATGGATCCTCCAATACTATATCATGGATTTTATCGACGTTCTCTGGTGTAGTGACCTCAGGGGCGTCCAGAACACGGTGCGTCAACGGTGCTCGTACGGCCACAATGAAAATCAGCAAACCACTTATGAATCATTTGAATCGACGGAGCAGAGTCTGGAAAATAATTATCCAGCTTGGCTTTGGTTTCGGCAGCCGTTTTCTTGCGTAGAAAAAAGTATTTTATTAGAAATCGAAACTCGGATATTTCTATTTAAAAAAAAACTTGCTGATTGGTCTCCTCTTACTGTTGTCACTAATGAATGCGTGGACAGAAATGGCAGAAATTTTTACTACCGTCATTCAAGGAGTGAAGCTTATAAAAATTGTTCACATTGGCGATTACCAACGCCATCTGTAGGAAATTAAAGGGACTTTTCAGGCAGCCTAGTACAAACAACCGCTAGAACTATCACAAGCAAATGGTAGTATGTGAGCACGAGTAGACGTGCATTCTTTTGCCTGTTGAGGTAGCGGATTCATTCATGCCTTGACCTTCCCTGCAGTGGGATGTTAGGCAAGGGAATGCGTGCTTGGTTTGAGCACTGCTCTTGGATATCGGCCCTTCGCTCAATTTTCTCTTCAATTTTCACAGCCTACCGTACACTAACGGGAACTATGAACACTTTCTCTTCATATCATTCATTTCTAGCAAGCATTACTATCCATTCTTGGGGCCTCATGGTGATGAGCGAAGATCTCCTTCTACATCATAATCGCTACTCCACGTACGGAGAATACAAACATAACAATTATAGTATCATTATATTTCATAAAATAAATTTATGAAATTCATACTTATTTCTTATATCAAACAACCATAATGGAATCTTATTAATATCGAAAGTCTATTTCGCTGAGTTTAGAGTGTCCACAATAAATTGTTGCTTAATTTGTGATACACCTGCGATAATTCGTAATCCAATCAAAGTCCACTATTTTCAGACTTCTTAGCTCCACCCATGATTTTTTTAAATATATCTTCCCGAAACTTTCGAACATAGCCAAATTTTTCAACACAAGGTAAGCAATCAACGTTCACTACAAAATTTACTAAATATCCATGACACAATATACAACAGGGAAACGGAGGGTCCATCAGGGCACCGAACTGAAACGCTTTGGATAGGGAGCATGGGTGTGCCTCCTTCCTGTGGTTAACATTTCACGGAACGAGGGCGAGCTCTTGGATCCCATCTATTGGGTTTATTCTGTCAATCGAGCGCTTGATTCTAGTGCTGTGGGTGTGAACTTTCTTTTGGAAGGAAACTCTCTTCCCAATATTCGCGGGTTTGGCGTAAGTATCTCGAATTACGGGCCCCTCAAACGTTTTTGACCCTTCATACAGGAGCTTGATGATCACAATAAACAATAGAATCCTGATCAAATCGTTTTTCAGATTATTGCACTGCTATGTAATGTTTCTTTGCTACAATAGATGGTGGTATTTCGGCATCATCATCATCATCATCATCATCATCATCATTTCGTACACCATACAACAAACTGCTTTTAATTAAAATTTCATTTGTAGCATTTTAAAATTTTCGTCCTATACTTCATTTTTTTAACATAGGAGCTGTCAGATTTCTCAGCATTCGGTGTCTTCTTCTTTTTCTACTTGAATTCCTCTATTGCTTTGTGTAGTTTAAGATTATCATATGATACATGAGGGATTGCAATCCATGGATTAGCACTGTATATTAGATATAATGACAATAAAAAAATTAACAAAGCTTCATACGGATTTTTGATATCTGATACAGAGGCAGCTGAATGGTTTTCAATTATATTTTTGTTTATCAAATGAATGAACTTCCACACTTACACATAACATTCATGATGACCGAGTCCTCTAGCACGTAACTTTGCAGTCTTGGATTAGAACCCTCACACTTAAGGATAGTTCCATCGTCTTCCGGCTTTGGATGAAATATAAGCACCGACGTCACTACTGAACTGTTGGTGAGTGTCTCGATCTGTAAATTGGTAGAGGTTTCAATGAACGATAGTAGTCAGAATTAGCAGACATGAAATCAAGATATTGTGGTTGGATTGTCATGGTTGGGAAAGAACATTGGTTTGTCTGCATCGAAATAAATCTCTATCGAAAGTATTGGGTGTTCGATAGGAAGATACGGGGCTGGATGGGTGATAGGGATAGATAGTGAGCACCTACTTTTCCCTTCGTATAGAGACGGTTGTTTTGCATCCATCTAATCTCGGTATCCGGCACTGATCCTTTCACATCACAAGATAAGCTGTACTCTTGGTCTGATATTAATTGTTTAGGTTTGGACGACAGAGAAGTTGATTCTGGTTTTACTGTGGATTGTATACAAGAGGAAAACAACAAAACAGAAATCAGTCTATGTTGCAGCGTGGGGGCGTTATGATGAGAGGAGAATTGAAAATCGAGTACCATAAAGGGATTCAGTCTGAATTTGTTTCATTGATTTTTCGGCTTTCAGTAGTGTGTCATGTGATATGCAGAAAGAATTGTGTCTCTGGGGTTTTTGTGATATTCAAGCTTACAACAAGTATCTCAAACATACATTCAATCATAGCAGCATGATATGGACATGAAAGAATTTCTAGAGCTTGTAATAGTAGTTTCCATTGGAAATGCAAGAATGATAGACAGAATTAAGCCACTGGGGTGAGTTGTAAATATTGAACCGAATATTTATTTGAGTTGTCACTTCATCAATTATAGGAGTAATGTATGGAAGAGTGCTTCCAATTGAAAAGAAAAAGCAGTTGAAATCCTTTTATCTGTAGCTAAACATATTCTAGATGAATTTAATAGAATCCACACTTCTAAGCTGATGATAAGAAAGACACTTGCACTGGTGAGCGAAAAATGCTTTTCATTTTCAGAATTTTGGAACTATAGGAGAGGTAAACTTATTATAACGACACCTTACGGGGTAACGTGAAACTTTTCTGCCCCTAAATACTTACGCAACATTTCCACCCGGACGCTCCGTTCAGCCGGTGGTACCAGGATCGTGTTGGACGCCTGACATTTGTACGTGTTGTTGAGCGCTGCACGCGTTATCTTATGGATCTCCAAGCGATTCACAGTCACATGGCGTCCCATCGACACACCACCACCTGTTTGCATCACCACATCGCCGTTCAGCCATGTTACGGTAGGTTCCGGGCGACCTGAAATGAGTCAACAAAATTCGACAGATCAGAAAACCGAGCTAGGAAAAAACGGCACCTGGTTAGCAACTGTATCGCAAAAAAAAAAAGGAAAAATTCCGCTCATACATGCTCCGGGCAGCGAACGGAATCAACATGATAACGATGATGTTGAGTATTTGAGGTGAATGGCAGTGTCTACTAGAGAAAGGGTAAGTTAGGAATGGTGGTTTGGTTTGAGTCGGAGCAAAAAATACAACTTCCGCTAAATTGTAGGTAAAACACTCGCACCTGAACTACCGGGGGCCATTCGTTCGTTCGGATGTCCGTAATACCAGATTCCGGATCTGTGTTTCTGACGGCCAAAGGAATTTATGATTTAAAAGCTTCCGGCAAAAACGATTCCCTTCTTGATCGCTTAATGAAAGCAGCGATAAGCACTTTTAGCGATGTGCTCCTAGTGGTAGCGCATAGAAGAGAGAAATTGTTTGCGGTTGTTTTCCAAAGGTTTGCTCCTGTGAGAACCTACTGTTAATAAATAGTGCTACGATATCGGACTTGAACATTTGAGAAGCTTGTAACCACCTGGGGTGTTAGGCTTAAATATTTATGCAACGAGTTTTAAACTTTCTTGGGTGAGAAATATTACTCTTCGCTAGAAAATGAGAAGAAAGATTAGTAATTCGCAACTACTCTCAAGTCGTGTATTATTACACCCTATTGAGGAAGTCTATACATTGTAGATGAAATACGCGTATCTGTCAAAATAAACAATAAAAGTAGATGTCGTGCAGGACCAAACAGAACTATTTGTTAGCATTATCACAATTCTCAAGAATAAAATCAGCTTTATTTATAATATATAACTACACATGTCAATGTATTAATTACACATGTCAAAAGTTATGACTTTGTAGTTCATTACCATTTTTACACAGAAACAAAAGCGTTCACGAAAATGAAAACGGACCGTTAACTAGTTCACGTAATCATGATTTTTGCTCAAAAACGTGAACTAGTTCCCGATTACGTGATTGAGTTGTATTTTTACTTGTTCTCGAATTCATGACTGCCGTTCATGGATCTGGGCACGGATTTTTTCCGTGTAATAAAGTCGCGTTTGTTTCTACCTAGTTAGTATCTAATATCATTTACTATCGTAAAATATGGTAAGCCAGATATTATAAACTTGAAACGTCTATTTCATGTTCAGTTGTTATTTATTTTTCTACTAACATTTGGTCTTAAGGTAATAGGATTTAGAAGAAGATGAGGCAGTTACGGTTGATTTTATTCATCAATTCGGACTATTTAATTGTTAAAAAACTGTAATAAAAATTATTTAAGAAACATGTGTTACAGAGATCCAGAGAACACTTTCAGGCGTTTATTCCACAGCCAAATGTCACAATGTCAACCGATGCACTTGTCACGCTTATTTATGCTCCTTCTGAACTGTCAAACTTAAGGGCTGACTAAAGTAAATTCGTACGCCTCTCGCGGGCCGCTAGCACGCTTCTAGTGTTGTGAATCGAAATTCTATGACATTTTTTTATTTACACTTCTATAGAGAACAACTGGTGCAAGTTTGATCAAAGTAGTCGATCACGTTCAGAAATAACCAGGGGCTCTACGTCGCTGTCAACCACATAGAGATTCACGTTAGTGAACATAATTTTGACAATTTTGGACATCTGACAACTGAAATCGACAAAGATTTTTCGTAAGAACCTTACTGAAAAATGTAAACAGTTGCTTCTTCCTTGAATTTGTCGATCTTGGCAACTTGCCTCATTGATCTACCACAGCCATTTCGAAAGACAAGAGTCCTATTCGATAGAATTGATAGCTTACATGGGTGGATTTTGCATTACGAGACGTTTACGGAAGAAATTATTGTTTACATTTGTCAGTTAGGCTCTAATGAAAAATCTTTCTCGAAGTATTTCCCACCAAAACAAATCGATCAATGCCAAAGCATGAGAGGCATGACAGAACTAATAAACTAACGCTTTCACACACACTTCGTGTCCTATAATAACGGTACGATGCGCGGAGATCGCAGCAAGCTCTGACCACGAACGGTTGGACTTTGGTGAGCTGTTTCGCTTTTTTCAGTATTTTTTGTATGATGAAATTTATCCTCATTAGAATCTCAATAGTAACCGTCGCTTGTGATAGTGGATGCTGTGTTTACGACCAAAGTCATACCTAAACATCATTTGTGTGTTGAATAGAACTAAAATCCGGTGTAAATGTATTTCGAAAACGAACCGATTGGTATACGTTGGCTGATTGTTGCTGATTATCCGGGTGGGCGCTTTCCATTTAACTGATTTATTTGCCGTTTTTCCTAAGAGGAACGATAGTTAGTTGTCGAAAAATGCAATTGACAATATTGACAACCTTGATCACAAGAGGTGTGTTAACGATTTCGTGGATGGAAAGAGGAAGGCTATGTTTTCAGTCAGGAAGCAATTATACGCTCAAGTCACCTTATTCCGATGCATCTTTTGATTTGAAATTTTTCGGTTATTCAGATTACCATAATAGGTTAGGGTAGCAAGTTTGACGTGCATTTTCTTCCGTTGTGTTTTCCGATATTATAACACAGTTCTGGAACAACAATGGAGGGGGGCCTGTCAGCGTTTGTGGGCGGACACTTCTGGGCCCTTTTTCTCACGGGCCGTTGGCTACACACACAAACATATATAACCGTCGTGTAGGAGAAACTTTCCAGGGTCCATTTCTTTTCTGTTGTTAATCCAGAATTATTATCGGAGTAATTCATGTTTGACCCTTAACTGTATCGCCACCGTAGCCATTCTTGGCTCAACCGGCTTGTACCTGTCTAGCAAACCCAACTCCAGGACTCGGAAAAATCTCTCCGGGCACCCGGTATCCTACAAACACAGATGTTGGGTAAACTTCTCTTGATAAACCAGTTTCACCACGTACCAGTTCCATTACCGACATGGCATTGCTGTAATACAGATTCACAGTTCGAGGAGTTAAGTTCGAGATACGATGCTACTTTCGTTACCTGAAATGCCATATGGGACAAGCTTGGCCGTTTTGGATAGGCATCATTTAGGTACCGCGGAAAAAGCAGAACGCTAACCAGTTGGATCTCAGACCCCTCCCCCTGGAATGAACGTCAAATGGAACTCGAACAAAAAAATGGTGCACAAACACCTGGAGTGGCCCGGTTTCAAGCTGGCTAGTGAGCTGAAGATGCCGAATACAACAGTTTTCCAAGGGCTCAAAACTTACAAGAAAACCCTGAGTGTGGAAAGGAATCAGCGGACCTACGGAAAAACTGGAACCAGGGATCGTCAGCTGCACAGCAAGGTGTTGAGGTGCGTTGAAGCCAACCCCGGTTGTTCAAACATCGAAACTGGCACATGAAGCAGAATTCCGTGGCCAAAAAGCGTGCAAGGCTTTTGTACGACCTTGAACCTTTCGAAAAAACACAAGGGCTGCACTTTGATCGGTGACAAAACATACGTCAAACTATATTTTAAGCAGTTTTCCAGTCAAAAGTGGGGGTGTGCCGGCAAGATTTAAGTTCTTGTTTGCCAACAAGTTCGCGGGAAAAGTTATGATTGGGCAAGCGATTTGCAGTTGTGGCCTGAAAACGGAAACATTTGTGACATCCCCGACGATGACATCCTAAGTTTACATCGAAAAATGCCTTAAAAAGCGTTTGGCAAAGCATAGGGGCAAAGTCATCTTTTGGCCCAATTTCGCCAGCTGCTACTTATCCAAGGTCGTTCTGGAGTGGCAAACTGCCAACAGAATCGACTTCCCCAAGCTAATAAATCCTCCGAACTGCCCGGAATTTCGACCAATCGAAAAATACTGAGTAATTTCAAAGCTGCGACTTCGACGAAGCGGCTGGGCAGTTCAGGACATCCAGCAAAAGCGGGCACAAGTAGCTCTCGGTTGAATCAGTTTACTGTAACCAACTTGACGACAACAGGCAACAAGTTTTATACGGTTGAAAATAATTTTATTTAACTAGATTTGGTTATAAAAAGCTTACTTAACATAAAATCATTACGATGTGTTAGTCGGATAAGATGTGTGATGATCTGTCACTATCAAAATTTGCTTGTCATTAACAAAGATTCTGAAAAAAGTTACGCGATACACGTTTAAAGTTGAATCGTAAAAAATATTTGCTAATGGCATTGTAAGTACTAAGGCTTTGTGCACAAATAACGTAACGCATGAAGAGGGAGGGGGGGATTGAGCAACCGTTACTTTTTGTAATATATGGGCGAGGGGGGGTTCTACGTTACGTAAAAAAATAACCAATTTGGAAAAAAAAAAATCAAAAGTGAATAACCAATTTGCATCAATAAAATTTCCTGTGTGCCAGTTATCGTACAAGTTAAGAACTATGTTTAAAAATTCTGAGAAAAATCCACTTTGAATACGTCTAATGAAAGGTTCTGGTGCACTAGTGGTGGCTTCCTATCATATCACATCACTAAATTATCCCAGAATATGCTGTTTTAGGAATATGCAAAGGTTGTTAGGTGTGGTCATAAAAACGCAGTCAAACATACTTTTTAGTAGTAGATTTGAAATACTCGCCCTAAAATTGTGGGTAAAGTTCTGTCCAGTTTTAATCCAGAATCACTTATTGTGTTGCAGCAGCACGGACAGTGACCGCTGCAAGAATTCTTTTACAGCGGTTTGTTCACCTAGACGCCACTTTCTGTGGTGTAAATTTCACGGTGATTCGTGCAGTAAGTCAAAAGTTATTTCAGATGGAAACCGAGAGGAGAGAAAAAATTCTGCACACCCACGTTGATAATCCATCGAGGTCCGCAATAAAAATCACAAAAAACGTTAAAAATCGCCAAATCAACCGTGTATGATGTGCTCGAACGTTTCAGGGAGCGGAAAAGCGTGGATAGAGTGCCTCAAGGTAAGCGTCGTAGTGGAACATATGACCGCAAGCTGAACCAGACGGTGTTAAGAACCGTCAGAGCAAACCCTGGACTATCAGATAATTACATCGCACAAAAATACGCTGCTGCTTGCATTACCGTTCAAAGAAACTGATGATATGGCAAGGGATATGCAGCTGCGGAGCAAAGACCAAAGTGTTCGTGACGAAGCTCGATGACTCGAGCTGTACAAGGAAGAATGCCTCAACACCACGTACTACCTTTCATTAAAGCCCATATAGGTTCCGTGAAGTTTGGCGAGATTTGGCGAGTTGCCACTACAGCCGGGAAGTGATCCAGTGGTACCGCGATAAAAAAGTAGATTTCATCGATAAAAACATAAATCCACCCAACTGCCCGGAGTTCCGGCCCATCGAGAGATTTTGGGCAGTAATGGAGCGGAAGCTGGAAAGTGGAAAAACGGCTCGGGACGCGACTCAGAGGACCAAAATGTGGGCACATGTGTCAAGGAAGTTGACTCCGGAGGTGTGCAGCGTTTGATGGGAGGAATAAAGAAGAAAGTGTGATTTTCAATAGAAACGAAGAGAAATGATTTGAATTGATATTTTTTCTTTGAAGGACAGTAAATTAACTTTGTTTTGATGTATTCAACTTATTTGTACGTCAATCTGTTACCGAGATAAAGGTGATTTTATTATTCCAGATTCTAGGACATAGCTTTAAGGGACGCCAAATTTTCAATTTGGGTTGGATCATATGCTATGTTCTCTCCGGATAGTAGTTAATTTAACTCCTCGTTGCTGCGAATGGCCAGCCACATGATGCGTGGAGTAATTCCGTTACTCTAGCGGTCACGGATGGCGTTAACATGTCAGGATATAAGGATATCAGTGGACATGAATCTTATCACAGAAGCTAACATATGTGACATATGAAATCAAACAATCGGTTTGCAAAATACTGTTCAGGATATTTCATTTTATAGATGAACTGCTGAAAAATACATTAACTGTTTACTGAATGGACCATAACCATTGATTTTTCGCATATTAAGCTTCTCAGGCAATTTCGCTTGCGTAATCCCAGACATTTTCGATTGAACGATCCTGAAGCACAACAGATGAATGAGGAATGAAGAAGAAAATGGACATCATTCGAACTACGCATTTTCATGGACTAACAACGCCAACTATGATCTCACTGCAGCTTCATCTCTTATTGATCATACATGAAAAAAAACATTGAAAATGAGCAATGTTGTTGATTGTTAAGGGCTTATGCTGAATCATTGTTGATGACAGTCATTACCTCAACATTTAGAATTGATATAACTCAGAGTCAGTACTAGATATTGAAAATTAATTCACATCAGTTTGTATGCTTACTTGCTGTGACTAATCTGATAGAGTTCGATTTGATGTTCATTCACTAACAATCAAGATTTATCAATTTGAAATAGCAAGGTGAGTTTGCGAGAGCGAGATAAAAGATAGGAAAAATACATGGAGCAGCGATTCACCTTAATATTCAAGAATGCGGCTTATCTCATTAAATATTTAAAAATATCTCGTACTGTTATTTCACTTTTATATTCCGATTCAAATCAAAGTATCGATCCAAAATAAATTATCCGCACATAACTGTATGAGATTTTATAATTTTTCCTCAAGGATAAGATTCCGGTTTCCGTGGAAATTTTCCCATTTTTCAATGTTGGAACCTTTTGACTTTTATGATCAAAATGGAAATAATAATAATAAGCAAAATTCTCATACAATTTGCATAAAATATTGATTGCAACGAATTTTTCAATTTTCCTTTGATATTTTTACAAATTTCTTACCGATTTTTTTTTTCATTTGGTGGGGACTCAGTTTTGAGTTGGTTCAACCCAGTTGATATTAATTCTCGAATTACGCGTAAACTAAGATTAAATTGATATGTTTGTCATGATTGTACAAATTTTCGAAAAACGGCCATTTAGGTTGGATGATTTTATAAATAAATAACATAAATGAATTTTGGGGAGAGCAATGTATTTAAAATGTGCCAATAAGTGTTGAGAAGATTTTGATAACAGCAATACATTTTTGAAAAGCATATATCATTCCATATCTAAATAAAAAAAATCAAGAAAATATCAGAACTATGAAATGTATGGCATACTAGTAGATCAATAGATCACCATTTTTTTTTCTAGACATATAAAATCCGCTCGCTATAGTAGTTAGCGTTGAACGGCTCGACAAAAATGATTATTTCCATTTGATGTTGTGTAATGAGCTCATGGATCATGCATTTTACATCAAACAGACGGGAAAACAATACTGCAATTTGCGATATAACCATTTCCGCCAGGAAACTCCCAATTAGAGAATGAAACATACGCAAACCCGCGGAAAAGCAATCCATATTTTTCAATTATTATTATTGTTTTCAATTAATAATTCATGAAACATAACTAACCTGTCACTCATTCGTCTTTTTACCTGTAGTGCTTGTTTTTGTGAACAATGAGCAGGCAAGCCCCGGACCGAAGGCTCAACAAAAGCGCATTTGAAATATGTTCTGCACTCGACAGTAGTCCGAAAGGTACACGCCGAGCCTTTCACGTATTTTGATTATTTTCTGGCGTTTTCTATTTTCCGTATTGGTGGAAAACTTGCACGGTCATACTTTGGAACTGTGGCGGGATGTGTCTACGTGCATTCACACGGTTTTATCCTTCACGTGGAAGGGTGTGCAGCTTAATTCTATTTGGATACCTAATGCTAGTTAGTAAAACTTTGCGGCAAATCGGATCAACCCTACAACCAACAGTGACTGTGTGCCAGACAGTTCTGATCCATCCATCGGGCGGACATTAACGAAGCAGCGGAATTTTCGATAGGTCTCTTCGTGTTTTCTATTTTGCGGTAATAGAATTGAAATTGCATCCACACAACTGGATCATATCCGCTTCATATTTGTTTTGAATAGCAGCGCCCACAATTCAAAATGATTCGTTCTATTCACTACGGGTTTTTACATAGTTGGAAGGTTTTTGCCTCGGAGAGCCACTTTTGCCACTTCGAGTACGGAGGAAATCTAGCTTCTCCTCCCCCACACAAAGCAAACATTCATTGGACAAAAAGTGCATTTTATAGCAGGGCCAACCTGGTACT
Organism: Aedes japonicus; assembly: GCA_034211315.2. Lineage (NCBI taxonomy): Eukaryota > Metazoa > Arthropoda > Insecta > Diptera > Culicidae > Aedes > Aedes japonicus. The sequence goes on along the minus strand of JASCZW010006144.1, from coordinate 120,353 downwards.
AGTTATTGCACTTATACCGTTGATTGCGAATTTCAACGCGCTACCAACTCACCACGATGGAATGATTAGTGTTATATGAGTAATCCTTGTCATGTAGCGCATTCATACTAAAAGCTAGGAAGCAAAATGAGGATGTGTAATGCATTGCGTACCCTAAAGGGTTAGTCGATAATTATTGTGACTTTCAAACTTGCGTAACTTAGTTCATTCTAGACCGATGTTTAACAAAATTGGATCGGGTTTGATTCAGAGTGAATGGTTTACATCCGTTCAGTTGTGCAAGTGTCAAGGAGATTCCAGTCGAGGTGGAAATAAATCAGCAAACCATTCGCAAGAGGATTTGGTTCATCTACATGCGAAATCCAAGGTTGTTGCATCGCGCCTTGGAAAATTTGTTAATAAACATCATACGACCGTCTCAAGGGTCCTCCAAAAGTTTCAGAAATGGATGACAGTGAACCACACACCAGGAACTGGACGAAAACTGAGGAAAACGCAAAAAAAAAGAATTAGCGCATGTTGGTCATTTTAAGATGAATCCGAATATTTAGGCGCGGGACTTGGCTGAACAACTTTGTTGATTTGCAAAGTTTCATCCAAAGTGCCAAGAACGATCCGGATCCATACAAGGTGCAGAACTTCTCTAATAGGGACGAATTCAAACAGAGTGATGCCATAATATGTACCAGGATCTCTACATGAAGTAGCTAACGAAATACCAATGCTGCGACATTAATGCTGAGACCTACATCAAAGTGGATTCCAAGCATTTGCTGGGACAGGATTATCTCACGAGTAAGGATAATTTTGCTGCGAATGATTGTTCAGAAACTGTTGAAATTCACATTGAAGTACAGGTCGGACTTGATTATCCAGAATATCGATTTTTCCCACTCCGGATAATCGAATTAGTGTTGGTGACTGCCGCAAAAACGGGCGAAAATTAGTTATTGTTATCCGTGCTTGAAGCAACCACATCGATAAATGTATTGGTAAAGGCATCATACACAGGAACTCAGTGAGTGAACAAGATTACACGTTCTGTAGATTACTTCATTCCACCACACAAGTTGAATGGACTACAGCTCTGCCTACTTGTGATTCACTCTTCATTGGTTGAGTGGCTATGGAAGTACGACCCAGTAGGATCACCAGATGATAATGTTCGGAGACGAGAGATGATAGCATTCATTTGAACAAAATCTTTCATAGAATTTTGCAAAATGACGTCACTAGTGAACGTGTGGTTCATCCTGATGAATGGAATTAAGTTTTGACAGGTATTCGTGGTTTGTTTGTTTTCGAATTCAAACAGATGAAATAAACAAACCACGGACTCCTGCCAAAAGAAATTCATCCGATTCATTTTGGGAGGTTATGTTAAATTGGTGTAAAACTCAATTGTCTTTTAATTCGGATAGCAGTGTTGGAAGTTTCGTTACCGTCTGGGAAAAATCAGCTTACTCAATTAGATTTTTTAATTAGATGTGTTATGCACACCTTATGAGTTTTATATCACATAACATTCAAGAAAAAATGTTATAGAGATTTCAATTGAAGAGCGTTTTATATCCATATCGTCGATTATTGTTGGTTGAACAAACATTGGCTTATTATCTATTACAACAAGAATGCATCTTTCTTACCGGAAAGGAAATCCACTGCATCCGGGATGATAATATCGTACCATTGCCAACTAAGTAAACTGCCATCATTAGTCTCTACCAAAAACAGAAAATACGTTTTAGAGGAACACATGTAACTTTATAATAACTTTTGGCGATTAGTTGCTACATATTTTTTGTTTTTCTCGCTGTATTTACTGGCTACACTGTGCCTTTCGGATTCCGATTCATTTTTGCTTTGAACGCGGTACCACACAATCATCAAGTGATCGGATCGGAAGTTTCGAGCACTAGCACACAATCGAACCAGGACACGAAAATGAATCACCAACAGAAGCCGACGAAGGAATAGGGGTATGTGGATTATAGCATTGTTCGATAGCAAATATAATAATATACCGGCAGTTAATTTATTTTTTAATTTTAACAAGCGTAACTATTAAAAAAACAATTTCAAAATATTATGAAAAAATGTTGATTGGAAGACAACACCATCCTATTTCACCATGAAACACTCTACAAAAAACAGACTACCTAAACCAACGAACCAACCATTGATTTCTAGCATACATAAGTTGACATTCATGTCATAATGGGAGCCCCCGTTGCTTAATTTTCAGTGCCGGGAGCCGCTGTTACTGAAAATATATGTCACTTTGTGAAACTGCATGTCAGTTTGTGAACATAAAAATGATTAGATTTTTCTCGTTTATAAATCGAGAAAAAATAGTTGAGATTCATAAAAAATATTTTTGTGCTAGGGAGAACACCCATCATCGATACAGATGAAAAAAAACATGTTTTTTTTTAAATTAAAACCCCCTATTGACAGGCGACGAAGTTCATGCTATGTTCATTCAATACCTTGGCCCATCAGTTTTCGGTTTGAGGAGTGAGGCAGAATCTCTTATTGTGTGCGTCTATTGAATCAATGAAGAGCGTGCAACGAATGATGTATGATACGATTGGAACCATCCTTGAATCAAATTACAAATAAAAACTAATATGCAACTAGAGAACTTGTTTTGAAAATTCAAGTAGTGTGTAGGTGTGTAAGTGTAAGATATTCAATTCTGTGTTTTTTTTTTCTTGGTGCTAGTCTTGTTTCTAGGACAATTCAAATTCTAAAAACTGGTGAAAGTTGCTGTGAAAAGAAAAAGGCGAAAATTGTGCAAGATTTCGTCAGAGGGCTACCTTTGATCGAAATAAGGCGAACCTAAGAAATTCAATATCTACAAAAAACCTTCAAAAGGGCTAAATATCCTCTACTCAACGAAGCTATGCACATTTGGGGTTTTCAGCAACGTGGAAACCATATCCTGTCCGTCAGGCTCGAAACTTTAAGAAAAGTTGTACAACGATGAGAAGTTCAAAGAGAGCCGTGAATACCTCGTAATTTTTACAAAGCTACACAACATCAGTTTTTTGAAAATCACTGTAGAGAAACTTTCTAACAATGTTGTAACCCTTGATGCATAAATTTAACATTTTACAACCATGGTTCACAGAGTCTATCTCTCAGCCAAATTTTGAACGCGGACGAGAGCGAACTTTATTTCAAATGTATTCTTTCCTGAATATTTGGCCCAATGGATGAATCATCAACTTCAGGAAGAAACGAGAACAAGGAGCGTGTGACGGTTATGCCTTGCGCAAATGCCGGTCATTAAAACTTCCGCTTATGTTGACTGGTAAGTCAAAACGACTGGACCGTGTACAATGCTTGGTCAAAAAAGGCTGGGATGATCCGGCAGTTATTTAAGGATTGGTTTTTCGAGAAGATTGTAAATAAGGTCACGGTATTTTTGAAAAGAAGCTAAACGGCCGGTGAGAGTCGTCTTAGTGTTGGACAACTGTTTCGCACATTGCACACATTAGAACTGCAGATGGAGCAATCTCTACGGTCTTCCTGTCACCAAACACAACAGACCTGTTGCAGCCAATGGACCAAAACGAGATTCAGGTGGTAAAGTTCAACTACTAGCAAAAGCTGATGCGTGATGCTCTTTGACGCTAGAGAGAATTCGACGACATGTTCATTAGAATCAACATCAAGGATGCTACGTTTTGGCTTGCCGCTTGGGACGAGTTACCGGTTGATTCCATTGCCAAGTCATAGACATGCCGATGACATCCCGTTGTCGGTTACTTTCGATTCAGAAGAAATTGATGTACCAGGACAATACCGTACACGAAAAGGACGTGGAGTTTTGCGTCCCGAATTACGAGGATATTGTGAACATCGTTTTGTATCGAAACAAAAAAATACGTTTTCATCTGTCGAGGGAGCAAATGCGTCATCAGTTTTGAAATCACGGTGGATTTATGTGGATGATTAATCTGAAAATTGTGTTTCAAACGAGCTTTATCAGGAATCGAGTCATATGATCACAAAAGACTGCCAGCTGAGTGGTGTGAGCACACCGTGGCACCACTTACTTGTTTGTGCTACCAAGCACTGTAGAATGAACTTTTTTTGTACTTATCTGTTGTCATTGCCGTTGAGTATCTGACAGTTATCCAACGAAAACGGAAATACCACAACCATTCTGAACAACCGTTGTGAGAACATCACCTTGAAAATCTGCGCATTGCTTGTTAGCAATTACTTATGTTTTTTATCTTTTTTCTTATCTCCTGCTGACTGCGAGCAATACCATATGGCACATACATCGTGAGATTGCGCTACAAAAGTCAACTTTTCAAAAGCAGAAATATTGAGACGACTGTCTGGACCTACCTCAAAATAAAAATCAACAATAAGTAATGAACGGTGTATACTCTCATCATTACCCTTTACTAAAACTATTACTATTTTCTAAAACATTTACTATTACTATTACTATTTTTTAAAACGAGGTAAGCAATCTAATAAAAACTGCAAAAGTACTACGAATTCATTGCATAACATATAACGGAAGAGAGGAGGGACCATTAGGGCACCCAAGTTAAACGATTTGGATAGGGAATGTGGGACTGCCTCCTTCCTATTGTTAACATTTCACGGAACGAGGGCGGGCTCTTTGACCCCATCTATTGTGTTTATTCTGTCGATAGAGGGCTCGATTCTAGTGCTGTGAGTGTGAACTTGCTTTCTGAAAGAGATTCTCTACCTTTTATTCGCGGGGTTCGCGTAAGTGTCTCTACTCAGGGGTCAGCCCAAACGTTTTTTGATCTCCATACAGGAGCTTGTTGATCACATGCAACAATTAAATCCTGAGAAAATCGATTTTCAGATAATGCCACTGCTATGTAAAGTTGCTTTGCTACAATATATGGTTGTATTATATCATCGTCATCACCATCACAAAGAACCCATGTAGCACACTACGACCTTTATTAGTTGTAGTTACTTGATTATGACTTAGCAAGTCATATTTATGATATCTCAACCGAATGGCAACAAGTGTGCTACTAGGGAATAATTGAACCCCAGATAATCGAGCCTCCGTATAAACTACACCAACCTGTACCTGTTTTTGCAAGAAATTATGAATAAAAAACAGTGAAAAAAAATTGAAAACAAATACCGGAAACGACAGCATATCAGCTGATGGAGCACGTCAATTGCAAATGTTGAGTGTTTACTAAAACTCATCTAATAGTTCAACTAACTTACGTTTCTACACTTTGATTGTTATTTTTGTATTCTCCCCAGCGCGGAAGTAACGATCTTTGATGAAGTTTTTTTTCAGAAGCAGATAATTTCTCATCTCTATGCGAAGCGCTAGGAGCGGACAGTAATTTTATTGCAAGAGCACAAAGACATGAAGAGAAAGTGTATTGATAGGTCCGTAAGGCAACGGCAGGCTTTGAAAATGAAAGATACAAGATTGAAAACGAGCGGAGGGCATTTGAACGGTAGTATCCGATCAGGCACATGACCCTTTGTCATGCTACCATATGCAGGATAGGCAAGGGGGGAAATCCCCTTGACTGACAATAGGTTATGCAACCGATCGTGCTCTTATACTACCTATTGCTTGTTTCTAGTTCTAGCGATTTGTCCGTCTCCTAATACTGCCTAGCACGGGTGAGAAATTATCTCCCGCTGTTGGGTTTATTTTTAGCATGCACGCAAATGTGGAAATAGGCGGTGCATGCTAAAAACAAACCCAACAGCGGAGATAATTCTCACCCGTGCTAGACAGTATTAGAGACGGTCATCGCTAGAACTAGAACAAGCAATAGGTAGTATAGAGCACGATCGGTTGCATAACCTTTGTCAGTCAGGGGATTTCCCCTTGCCTATCCTGCATAGTAGTATGACAAAGGGTTATGTGCCTGATCGGATACTACCGTTCAAATGCCCCCTCCGCTCGTTTTCAATCTTGTATCTTTCATTTTCAAAGCCTGCCGTTGCCTTACGGACCTATCAATACACTTTCTCTTCATGTCCTTGTGTTCTTGCAATAGCTAGAGCCAAATAATTTCAAATTTTTAGGTGCGCAATAATTATCGACTTTCCCTTTTTTTACATACAGAATGTTCGCATCACTTGGAATAATAACAGTTGAAAATATTGTTTGTGTTTTTGTAAAAACATTATAAAAATATTCTACAGAATGAAAGCATTGTTCATGAAAAGCTCTTTCAAATCTAAACCTAATGTCTTTGTTCCATCGTCTTTCCTTTGTTCATCGGAACCAGTAATCGATCTGCGTAAGCTAATGTCTTTATTCTTTATAAAGATTTCAAACAATCCTGAGTGGAATGAAGTTCAGCATTAGGATAATATTAGTACGATTCTTCAGAAAGTGTTGGTTTCGAGTAGAATAAGCTGCAATCGGTATGTACATTACTGTAGCTGAAAATGGATGGAAATTTGCCCAAATTCACAGGAACTCGTTAAATCATAACAATCGAACCGCCTCATCCACCAGACAAGATCGTAATGGTTTTTCTTGCACCACATTTTCAACACCGTCCAGATGGTACTGGGATAGCAAATGGTGAAAGTTCCTTGTGATTACTGTTATTTTCGTGTTTCGATTTATAATGCATCCTATTTTCAAAAGTACATGGTAGCTGCATAATGGTATTCGCGTAGGAACTGCTACAGCACCATGGTAGATGCAACGAACCGGTAACAACATTTGTTCGATTTCATTCACGTGTAGTAACGAATCGGACTGCAGCCGGTTGCCGAAGAGCTTAGGGAATGACTTCATGCACCCGAAACAGGTATGAATATGGCAAAATTTGCTTTTCTCATTGGCACTTGCTAACTGAGTAACATCGGGTGCAACAGAAAAAATACAACATACTATGACCAAAAGGTACACCCGTTACCATATTATCGAACCAGGCATGATAATCGAGAAAATTTCAAGCGAATGAGGTAATGAATGAAAATCAGATACGTGTATAAAATTAACATGCCATTGCCGTATGCAGACTTTTGGGACTCTCTTAGTTGAGTTTGTAAAGGCGTTTCTATTGAGCAGGACGAAACTGTTAACAGCTAGGATAGATTCACGGTCTGGTCATTACATCTTTCCAGTTGTTAACGTTTCTTCTTCAATGCTACACAATTTTATTGTTTTGAAAGAAGTCAAGACCTAGAGAACTCTTAGTCAACAATTATAGCAGTACGACTTTAACTCAAGTGTGAGAGCCAGCACAGTGTCCCATTAGGGTCGTAATAAATCCAAAATGAAAAGCAAAAATGCCTTCCGCAGGGTGGTTTTATTGAGTGAGAACTTGGCCGCTCACCGACGAAGAGACATGGCGCAAAAGCATCACATTTGCCCCTCGAACTGTGCGATAGTGCATGCCTGTTTGTTCGGTCCTGGTTCCTGTAGGTGAATTCATTGAGAATTCATTTTTCATAACAGCGGAACTGGAATGTACCGGGAGATGGAGGTTGCAATTGCTCCGTAGGGAGGAGAATGCATTTTTTTGTTTGGAGAATCATCCATCGCGTCAACCGAACGAGTTGGTGTTTCGCAATTTGTTTTAAGTTTGACCATGACTTTATGATTTTTCTGGTTGAAATTTTCCTCGGCATAGGTATCAATCAATATTAATGTTGGAAAAAAATATAACACCAAGTTGAGATTCAGCAATATGCTAATTGTAAAAACCAATAAGCTTGAAATGACTCATTTCACGCCAATTCGAACAAATGTTGGCAGCACCCACTCAGATTTCAATGAACCTTACTGGACATGTAGAGTTTTTCTCAAAAAATCACGTGTTTAATTAGTTTTTTCTAAATTTATCTGTACTGCCTTTTTACGGGCGAAACTTAGTTTTACCGATTTGTTTTCTAATGGATAAAATCGATAAAATGACGGATCACATGAAAAAGTATTGTATCAAATAAGAATAAAATAAATAAAGTATTGGTGCAAATAATGGAAAAATCCGTTAAATTATACTGGTGGGACAAGTATTTGCACCAATCACTGTCGTTCCTCTCCTAGGTAATAATATGATGAGAGACATAATAGGTATGAAAGAGTCGGTGCATGCCAAAAATAAATCAAACAGCAGGAGATAATTATTTACTCAGATGAAAAACAGCGAAACAAACAAATCGCTAGAACCAGATCAAGCAATAGGTAGTATAAGAGCACGATCGGTATCCCCCCTCCTCCCCCCCTCCTTTGCCCTCCCTACATCTGGGGTAGCTTGGTAAAAGAATGTGTGTCCGATCGCATACTACCGTTCAAATGCCCTTCCGCTCGTTTTCAACTTGCATCTTTCAATTTCACAGCCTGCCATACTCCAACGGAACTATCAATACTTTCTCTTCATTTATCTTCGTTTTAGCAAAAAATAACCGCTCACTCCTAGAGCCTCCTAGAGTTGATGGGAAAATTATCTGCTTCTGACAAATTTCATACAGTATATTACTCATAGGCGTAGCCAGGATTTCAAATAGGGTGGTGCAACATATTTTTTTAGAAAGAAAGAGAGAGAGAGAGATAATGAGAGAGAGAGAGAGAGAGAGAGAATGAAACTGTCTTCAACCAGTGGCTGCATACACTGAACACATTACATTATACAACGGACAAAATAACGCTCGGTGGACCAGTAGAGTACGGACATTTTCAAGTTCCATGACTGGGTTTAATCACCGTGAGCATGTACTATTTTGTTTTTTGGTTGGTTTTTATCGGTGAGATGAAACAATAAAACAGCTATTTTGCGTAACGCGTTTCGGCCTACTTCTCTTCAGCCATCATCAGACGCCTGAATATTCATCACTTACAGATTGCTGGTCGTTACCTAACTACTTTTACGTCAAAATTATACTACTGATTTTTCCCCATCTAACCCCCTTTTTAAAGAAGCTCTGGTGCGCTCCCCACCCATCGTTTACGTCATCGTGTTTTGTCTTCGTGTTTCGTCATCGGTGTCGTTCATTCCGTCGTTCTCTCGTGTGTGTGGTTCACTGTGTAGTCGAGCCAATAGTCCATTGTATGTGGAGTTGAAATTGCCACATTCACGTTCTCCCTGTTTTTTGATATGGAAGACCTCCGCGATCATCCTTATACCCGGGTTTTCGATCCGTTCTAGTATCGTTATTTTGTCGTAGTTCGCTCTTTCATCTCACCGATTAAAACCAACCAAAAAACAAAATAGTATTTTATAGTTCCACCGGCTGGAGCAGGAATCGAGCCCTAACCTTGTGACAATCCGCCTGAACGACAGGTGGATTATCTTCTCTACACTTACCCAAAGTACTTTACAATATCTGTCAACAAGACTCAACAATTCTAGGCTTGTTCTGGATTTAAAAAAAAAAACAAAAAGGATTTTAAAATCCTTAAGTTTTCTACATGTTTCAAAATCGAACCGCATTAAATAGCAACCACGGTGAAATCTAGCGAGCACTGTCATGTGTCAACATATGCACTCTTCAGTCGTGGATTTTTGTAAAGGATAACCACCGAGTTTATTCACAGTATGTACTGAAAATGTACTTTTCCTCCACGAACCTCTCACCCACACTGAAAATTCCATTTTAATTTTATTATGAAATCAAAAGTAGGACTAACAAATCTATTCGTTGTTTTCATTGTAAATAAATGTGTTCTTTTCAAGAAGCTACCTTCGTACTCAATGCCACACGCGTAACTGACTAAAACATGAAGTATCTATTGGCACTGAAAGTACATTCGTGCATTGTACGAAAACAATATAAACTACTACACATATTTTGTTATCAATGGTGGTTGCATGAATGACTGACAGATCTTCTTTATCGACTCAAGTATGTAATTGAAAAAATAAAACAATGATTCCAGCACACCCGAGGAGCAATACCAACATGTATGAGTACGATTGAAAAGAAGCAGCAAATGGTTGATCTTCATGAAATCCATTTCGTGCGCTGTACAAAGAGGTGTAATGATAGCATTTCACCAGATGACAAGCAATAAGAATGTTTCATACAATTTACGGGACATTTGGTCTATGCACAAAATCCATGTTTACGAAACGAGTGAAAGCTGATTTACGAAAATAAATTTTCAGTGTATATATTGACTCAGCAACACCGCAAAAACACCGTTTTTCTCCCATAGAAACAGAAATTGTTTTTGAGGTAGCTCATCAAATCTTCCGGTCCACCTCTAAGCATCTTACTATAAGGTCAATATTCAAAACTTGGACGTCTGTATTGAGTTATCTCAAATAATATTAATCCATCCAATGTATCACAAAGCATAGCGATTGATTGAGCGGATTGGAGATAATGATATCATTGAGTAAAGGATCAAGTCTGCCCCGTTTGATGCTAAATCAACGAGCCTACACATCAATAAAAGCATAAAGTTGCCACAAAGTACGAAATGCATCTACACACTCTTACTTTTACCAAATCCCTAAAGCGCAGTTTTTAATGGATTCGCATAGATTGTACTTTATAAACTTCTATAGGATTGGTACAGTTGTAAAAATTGGAAGTTTACAAAAAAAAAAACAATTTGCTTCGAGCATCGGCTGTGAAAGGTTGTGTCGATGCTTTATTATCCACTATTTTGTTATATGGTGCGTTTCGTATCGTTTTGGTTATCTATAATTCGGCGGTGCGAGTAATCGAGTAAGCACAGAAAAATAAACAACAAAAATTCTTCCTGATGAGATGTAAGGGTTCACTGGGCCGGTGGTCCGGTGGTGGGGATCTCAATTAATTGTAATCCATAATATTGGTTTGCCATGCTCGCCGTACCACCAAATCCTGGAGCAAGTTAACCACTATTCCATTTTGTGATTGGTCCCAATAGCACTATTTGTATAAAAAGTTTCAAATCAGAAATAGGTATTTACATTTAAAAAATAGAGGTGGGTTATATCTAGGATATAACCGCAAGTTTAACGTAGGATCGCGTTGGTGTTTCCCTTCTTATGAAATTTCCTTCCATTATTTGGGGCACTGGTTATTGCATTAGTTTGAGATCACCAGTGATTTTCACATTGAGAATGTATGCTAGTCCTAAGCATCATCTGGTGGTTTTCTGTGTAATAACAGCTCATCTGGCAACAACGGAATAGCAGCCTCGGGTGGTCAATCATGTTTATTATCTTACTCATGCTCACAGCAACGGATAAAATCTTCGAATAGGATAAAACAACTGCTGTCTTGTCTCTGAAACTGGGAAATGATTCGTTTCGTCCTTGCCCGTAGAAAATCATCTCCAACCAACAATCAGACTAAAGCCGGCGTGGCCTCTGCTGTACACAGAAGTTGTCTCCATTCTATTCGGTCCATGGCTATTACTCGCCAGCCTCGCTGTCTGCGGAGGTTCCGCAGGTCACCTTCTACTTGATCGATCCACCTTGCTCGTTGCGCGCCTCTTCTTCTTGTACCTGTCGGTTCGTTTTCGAGAACCATTTTCACAGGGCTGCCGTCCGACCTTCTTACGACATGCCCAGCCCATCGTAGTCGACCGATTTTTGCGATGTGTACGATGGGAGGTTCTCCCAGCAACTGACGCAATTCGTGCTTCATTCGCCTCCTCCACGTCCCGTCTTCCATCTGCACCCCACCGTAGATGGTACGCAGCTCCTTTCGTTCAAAGACTCCAAGGGCGCGTTGGTCCTCCACTAGCAATGTCCTTGTTTCGTGGCCGTAGAGAACTACCGGTCTAATTAATGTCTTGTAGATGGTCAACTTTGTGGTTCGGCGAACTTTGTTCGATCTGAGGGTCCTTTGGAGACCAAAGTAGGCACGATTGCCAGCTATACTGCGCCTTTTTATTTCTCTGCTGGTGTCGTTAACGGCGGTCACCAATGAGCCCAGATACACGAATTCGTCTTCTACCTCGATTTCATCACCTTCGATCTGAACTCGTGCTAGGAGTAACATTGTCTTCACGTGAGCCTTATCTCTTCATGTATTTTGTTTTCAGCGCATTAATCACAAGCCCAATTCTACCAGCTTCAGCCTTAAGTCTTATGTACGTTTCCGCCATCGTCTCAAAGTTACGTGCTACGATATCAATGTCGTCGGCGAAGCCAAATAGTTGGACAGACTTCCCGAAGATCGTGCCACTCGTGTCTATCCCAGCTCTTCGAATCCCACCCTCCAGTGCAATGTTAAACAACAAACATGACAATCCATCACCTTTTCGTAACCCTCTCCGAGATTCGAAGGGACTCGAGAGTGTCCCTGATACTCGGACGACACACATCACTCGATCCGTCGTTGCTTTGATCAACCACGTCAGTTTTTCCGGAAATCCATATTCGCGCATGATTTGCCATAGTTGGTCTGGTAGAATATCATATGTTCGACAAATTTTAGTCTTTACTATTCAAAATATATTCTCACGAATGTCCACTATCTGCACTTTTTTGCGTATTCATTGAGGCAAAGGGGCAATCTCTATTATTTTACTGTTATGAACTGTATTAAAATAAGGATGTATTCGAAAGAGGATGTATTTTAAAACTTCTTCTCATCATTTGTGTCGTTTTTTTCGGAAAAGGAAGTTCTAAAGACACATTAATAGTGTCGGATTGAGACTAACTCTGACCCTGGCATGATAAACATCAGAAGAATTACACGCTAGGCTACTGTCAATCACTCGTATTATTAAATCAACATTTGATTCCGAAATTCGACACTTCCATTCACTCCATTGACACAGACGCTTGTATGCTTTTAATAACTAATACGACCTGTTCATTTTACAGGTACTCGAAAATAATAAAGTTGAGATGGAGGGTTTTGATTCCCTATGGAAACTAGAAAATATATCAAAAACGAAATAAAAAATTATAAAAAAATATGTACTTGATGATAAATATAAATAAACAAATGCATTTGTGTTAACAATTACGGCTAATTAGTTGGTCATTAGTGTTCTACTTAAGCTTCTAGTGCTAAATGCGACATCAATTGTCTCGAAACATGTTGCTCTAGCGTGTTGCCGATTAGCTAACGAAGCAATGCCGTGTAAGACCCTTTCCTGATAAATATGTGCAACAAATTCAACAGTTTGTGCTTTGTTCGAAAGTAGCAATTTTCACTCCACTATATAGAGCCGTACGGTAATTAAGTACGAACATTATGAAGAAAAAAAAACCCACTCTATCCTAGGTACGAAGAATGGCTCTTTTTTAAATGCATTAACATGAAGTATGCAATTAAAGAACAGCATAATTAAATTTTCGCAGTGCTGCATAATCTGATACAAAACTAACATAGAAAACTAAAAGTTCCTACTGCCAAGCAATTTCTGCTTTACATAGATGAAGAGTTCATTCGAGCATGACACACAGCAATTAAAATTTTATTAATACCGTACAAGTGAAGCCTCTCGTTGATGCTTGTTTTCTGGTTGTGAGATTCCACCCATCAAATGCTATCCTCATGTCTACTCTAACTAAAGCTACACGTAATTCTGTGTGTATGGAAACGCGGTGCAAATCATGACGATCGTAACAAAAGCTCATATTTTCCAGCGCCGCTCAACTTTGGTTGTTTCACAGGATTTGACCTGCAAAACTGGGGCAAATTTCAAATGGTAAAAAAGTGGTTTGCAATCATTGTTTAGCGTTTAATAGCAATAAAATGATTTGTATTTGATTTATTGTCAAGGGGAAATTTTGGCTTTAGTTTCCTTTGTTAGCAATGCCTCAGAAAAATGATTATAAAGTTCGATTCAAAGTAAATCTGGACGCACGGTTTAATACACCAAAACGTTTGACAGGCATTTACTCATGTTTTATTGACAAAGAAATTGGTGAAAAGTTTTACTCGATTGATCGACGCATCTCGAAATAACGAATCCTGGATCTTGAGAAAAGAAAATTAATTGTACACAAACATCTAGAGAATCTCTCGTGGTCTGCCTAAAAAAGAGCAAGAGTGTTAAAATTCCCAATGTCAACGGTGTGTCTTGTAATCAAACGTTACAAGGATACTCTGAGTGTGAACTCAACGTATCCCGGATATGCTTCAACCTACGAGCTCAAATGTGTCAGAATAGGGTTGGGAGTACGATTGTGAGGTGACCGAAAGGTGGAGGCAGCACATCGATGAACATTGGAATGGAGCAAATAGATGAGTGGGAAGTTATCAGGCTGGCTTCATCGAAGGACAATTGACAACCAAATATTCACTCTGCGGTAGATACTCCAAGAGTGCCGTAAATTCCGTGAATAGTCTCTACGCATACTCTATTCCTCAAATTCAAATCCTGTATTGCTGTGGATTCTCGGGTTCATTCGAATCCTGCAGCGGGCTTCATTAAGGAGATGGAATCTCTTGCTTCCTGTTCAATGTTGCCTTTGAATGTGTAAAGAGATGAGCGGCATTAAACATGCGGGCAGGATTTTCAACAGATCCAGTCAATTAATCTGCTTTTCCGATGCCTTGGAAATTTTCGGCAGTAAGTTTGAAGCGGTGGCAGAGCACCACACCAGACATAAGCGTGAATCTATGAAAATCGGGTTGAAGATAAATACGTTCCAAACCGAGTACATGCTGGCATGTGGAACCGAGCACTACAGAGCCCGAGTAGGCACCAGTCGTGAGATTCAGAGGAATGTTATCAATGGAAGTCTGGAGGAATATTATCAATGGAAGTCAGACAGGCTTCGCAAATACTGTGGTCAATCAGACTTATCTCTAATCTAATAAGACTGGTTGTTCTCTACGGGCTTCACACGAGGACAACACTCGGAGTTTTTGAGCGAAGTGTGTTAAGAAACATCTTTGGCGGATTGCATGAGGAGTCTTGAAGTCGAGTATGAACCATGAGCTCATGCAACTCACTGTCGAGCACAATAAGGACTGCATCATTAATTATGAGTACACCGTCGAGGTTCTGTATAAAAAAGACTATGACTTATTTTGACAGCTGCTTAGTGTCAATCTTTTGCTTGCTTTGTGAACAAACGAAAACGGTCATTCGACGTTAAAATGGATTGCAGCTAAGAAAATTTGCAAAAGAAGAAGGTGTTAGTGTCTGTGCGGTCCAAAATGCGAACAACCGTTTTGTTTTGCAACACATTGAAGGACTTACCCAGCCGTTGTAGAAAAAAAGGTTCGTCAAACCCAAATTTGGACAAACAAATTTGCAAAGTTTTGTAAAGAAAAGAGGAGGTATCCATCAGAGATTGCGCAAAAAGTGTGGAACGACGATGTATGAAGTCGACACCTTTTTTTACTACCGCAAATATGAACGCCGAAATGTACCGGAAGAAATGCCTGCCGAAACGAATTCTACCACTAATCCGAAAACACAAAGATTCGACACTGTTTTGGCCTGATTTTGACATCCTGCCACTATGCGCGTTCCACCTTGGACTGGTACGAAGAGAAATAATGTCAAATTTGTGAAAAAGGCGATGAATCCTCCAAATTGTCTGCAAATAAGCCCCATTGAGAAATTTTGGGCTTTGATGAATGGAAAGCTGCGGAAGAGGGCTAGATGAGCAGATGACATCATAAAATACAAAAAAGACTGAATAAACGTGAGCAAAACCATCGATGGAACGGTTGTGCAAACTCTCATGAAGAACACCTAGAAGAAGGTGCGAGATCTGGCCAGATCTACGAAAAATTAAGATAATGAGAGATAAGATGACGAGAGCGCAACGAGCAAGATGGTTAAACCAAGTGCAGCTCTAAGGAGTACAAAAAGCCCACAGGATTGGAGAAGGATGAACCTAGGTCGTTGGAGGGATATTGTTATAAATGACGTTATGCAAAGATATATTTCATGCTTATGATTCTAAGGTCTGTATCCGCAATAATCCGGACACCTCAAAACATGAATAAAACATAATTTTGCATTATACTTCCGTCATAGTTGTTTATTTCAGATTCATGGGATGTGTTTTAACAATTTGTGAAGACAAAACATAGTTATTCGGTATTTGCATAAAATGTTCAAACTTTGCGCTTAACTCCGTCCATTAGGGTTTGTGCAGACTCTTCAGAAATCGTAGAAGCCGTCTTTGTCCAAATTTGCTGGAAGTGTTTGATGTCTTTGATTCCTTGCTTCTTTCCAGAAAGCTTCCGCTTCATCAGAGTCCAATATCTCTCGTAGCTCTGGTGACTTGATTTGTTTGGTACCACTGCATCACAGCTTTAGCATAGAGGCATGATGCCAAATCGGGCCAGAACAAAGGTTTTTCTTTGTGACTTTTGATGAAGGGTAGCACTCGCTTCTGCAGACATTCTCTCTGATAGATCTCCTTGATGATTGTGCCTGTAGTGACGAAAGATTTATTCTTTTTGCCACACGTGCAAATTGCTTGCCACACAATGGTATTTTTTTGGGAAATTTCGATGCCTTCTTCATTTTGAAATGCTCAGCTGTAGCATTTCTGGCCATAGCAGAATAAAAAGCCAGCCCTGGAAGCTGCTTGAAGTCCTCCAGGACATAAGTTTCATCGTCCATTACAACGCATGAAAACTTCGTCAAATATTTGCAGAACAAACTTCGAGCCCGTGATTTTGCTACCAAGTTCTGATTGTCGTTGCAATCTGGAACTGTTTTTACTTTACTGGCAGGATCAGCGCGTCCAGTGTTTTTGTCACATTTCGGTTTCCTTTCCACCGTCAAACATTCCGAAAATAATTTGAGCACATCGTGAACAGTGGATTTAGGCAAATCCAATGTTTTTGTAAGTTCCCGTAATGACAAGTCAGGATTTGCCGTACGCCCGTACAAAATTTGCTCGCGCACTTGTTTTTCGTTCGTCGCCATCTTGAATACTAAACATGAAATGTAAACATCAATCATAGCCTTTTTCATCATAGACTTTCAGCTATACCACAGTGAAATTTTTGATTCCTACGTGCAATATTTCAAAAGTTACAATGATTTGAAGGTGTCCGGATTAATGTGGATACAGATTTGAAGTCGTATTCACTCACTAATACTGCGCAAAAAAAAGCATTCCAGCTTAAAACTCATAGAAATCGCAATCAAGTAGACAAAGCCACTTTGCAAAAGTCATAAGATGGAATTAGACATCAAGTCCGACCGTATCGATAACACAAGTCGGAAAAATAACTTGGTGAGGTCAATTTACCTCTTATTGCATTAAATTTTTCTGTGGCTGAATTTCGCTGTGCACTGAACTGTTCACAAAGCTTAGGTGAATATTCTAGCTTAAATCTCGCATAAATGATCAAGTTCAAAAATAGAACCACCATCAACATTCAGTGAAAGTGATGTGGCCATTGGACCGAGTTGATATTGTACTGGCGACAATCGAATCTACATGCTATATTCCAACGGCCACTTTGAGCTAATATGTCCCTAATCAGGAAGCCACTATAATAGTTCTGCAAAGCATGTGAAATTTTTAGAGCAAACATAAACACCATCCCCACATATCAATGAGTTGCTTTTGTTTGTTTGCCTTAAGAAAACTTCTGTGGCTCACAGGCAGCACGGTCTATTAAAGGAAATCAAAGTGATGGGGAGAGTAAGTGCTAGCTTGGGAATTGGTATTGGTAAGACGCTCAATTTATTGGCAAATAAATTACGCAAGAACATCCGTGAAGCTCAGGAAAAACAAAGAACGGATGAAAGACTGAATTAAGCTGATCTACTTTCCGGCTGTGATCCTAGTGAAGAATTACACAACCTAGCATTTCCTGCTAAGAAGGTCCTCGGCAAGCCACGTAAGGGTTCACACATGGAATGTATTTCGTGCCGACATAGCTCACTTGAGTGAATTTGCTTTCCCTTCTTTTGTTTCTGTGCCAAATAATAGCAAACATACAGAAGTATGAGCATGGACTTTGTATGCGACTATGTGTAGACGTACGTGTAGAAGCATATGGTGTGGAAAGTTTTTCCTTAAGACGAATTTCCTTTTATTTCTCTTGTAGGAAATTTATACCAAATGTTTACGAATCCAAAATTGAATAAAGAATTTGGCTTCGCTCGCGCCAAAATTTTCTTTGCCATGTAAACACTCGCTGTCTTCATGTAGAATTTTTTTTCGCCTTCTTCTTCATCTGTAGTACAGTTGTTGTTTCCGTCTTTTCAGACTGCGGTTGCTGGCGGATAAACCTGCATCTATTTGTGAAGATAGGATTTTCCGTTTACGGGGAAGGAATGAAATTGACAACCATTTATTATTTCAAACAGCCTTGATTATCTCCTCTGTGTCGCTCCGAGCATTGTGTCTCACATAAATAAAACAGTATTGTTCCAAACTACAATCAGTTCCCATGTCGTTTGCGGTAAAACTTCTGGTTCTCTGTTTGTTGTTTCACGAGCACCAGTTTTACAACTCGGAATAGTAGTTTTTGCAACAAGTTTCTGAAACATGATATATTCAGCAGCACTGCAGGTGGAATCATAACTGTCCCATATGACCATAAGGATATTTTTGATTTTTTTATGCCTAAAATATAATTCAAACAGGTGTTGTTAATCCTAGAACAATCTTAAATAAGATGAGTGATTTTTTCCACCTGAAATATGGACGCATAAGTCCTACTAAGAACCATTTATCAAGTGGGACAAATCCACCATGATTTTTTTCCGAAATCGATTATAAGCTCTGTATCAACATAAATCCGGACACCTTCATATCATTGTAACTTTTGAGTTCTATGTACTAAACGGAAAATCTACAAACATCACTTAATACACTACACACTTAGAAATTATGAATTTTACACGATACCTAATCTGCCTGTAACCGCATATCAGTCCCATATTGAAAAACAGCAAACCGAGAAAACGATCATTCAAGTTGGGAAAGCATTTTCCTTGATTTAGCCTGTTTGGCGTACTTTCTTACTCTATATTTTGATAGTTTATATGTATTAGTAAGCACTGTATACTAAACAACCAAAACACAATAAAAAAAAAGTTATTTTGAGGAAAAAAACGCATTGGGACATGATATGCAGTTACTTTGTCTATCAAGCATAAATGTAACCGCATACCAGTCCCATTCTGTTTGTTAAACATTATCGCACTAAGGTGGCATGCTTTGTCGTTGAGTTCGTGCAAATATTACATAAGACATTTTTCGACCACTTTGACTCTCTCCTCACCATGTAGTTCATTCATAAGATATGTTCGATATGTTTGTTTGTTTAATATGTTTGTTGTTTATGTTGTTTCCCTTCCCATGTAACTTGGCCAAAACTGTAGAATTATAAATTTCTCCCGTTTAGCGTATTATGTAATATTTGACCGACGCGAACAAGTTAGGAATTACTGTTCTAAGCTTGTGTTTTGCGGATATTTCACATTTCTTTACGAATCAAAATGTCCTAGAGCTAATCAAGAGTTACTTTGGTGATAGTGATGAAATTTCCGTCGATGAAGATTGTGGATTTGTTGAGAAGACAAGAGTCGGTAAGTTGTTTCCATCCAAATTCGTGAAAAAATGCAAAAATTTAGGTCGAATTTCACTTTTTTCTTGTCAAACGAGAAAGAAAAGGATTATGGATATTCGATAATGTGAGCCAATTCTTGTTTTCAAATGCAGATCAGCTAATAAAGCACTCTGGTGGCGATGGAAGTTCTTGTTCCATAAAAGCGGAAAAACTCGTGTCGATGGATAATGATCCTCAAGATGATGCAGATTTAGATACTCCATCTTCAACTGCGGATCAAGAAAAGGTCCATGGTGCATCGAATGATGTTTTACGTTTTATACATGTGGATCATGATTCAGATAGTAGCTTTATTGCCACAGCAGAATCAATGAACACCGGAACAACAAATTCACGGACAAAAAACAATCTCGGAATCGTGAACTTGCAGAAAGACGGCGCCTTGGTAATGCCGTGGAAATAAATAAAACCTTCTGTAGCTTGGACGCGGCCGGTCAAAAGCCATTTATTCGGGAAAGGGTTCAGCGTAGAACCTTCGGAAAACGTAATCGTATTGTTTTCATTGACGATAGTCTACGAATGTGCCACATTCGTACGGTGGCATGTGACGAATCATCGACAATATGAAGAAAGTTCTTCCTCAATACACAAGGATACGGAGAACATTGCGGGTTAGGTTTCGTTAAGATTAATTGTTTGATTGTACATTTTGACGTAGGACTACGTCTTTCATTTCTATACTGGGGCGCCGTTCTAAAATTTCTGAAATCGACCGCGTTACGGGTCGTTTTGGATATTTTGAGCGATAATAACTAAGTCATTGCATAACCGATTTTCATATCGTTTGCACCAATCGATTGGAAATAATTCTACGTATCAGTTTCAGTAATCAAATTAATTGATTTTTAACATTAACTTATTAAAAATAACGTAAATGTAAGGTGATGTCTTATAATTTCGATTCGCAGAGTAAATTAACCAAATTTCCTAGCACAGTTTTCAAATCTAAGCAAGAGACGTCTCCCATCGTCTTCTTCTTCTTATTCTTTGTTCTCGAGAGGTAGATTCTGTTTCACGCTAGTGTTTGGCGAAGCATCTGATTCCCCTCCCCTTTTAATGAATTTGATTCACATTGCTTTAGTTGATACCCCCTTTTGTTCATGCAATGGTACCAGATGCCATCATAAAAGGCACATTTCCGAACAAATGCCTCATTCGTTCGGCAGCATTAGAGCTGCGCGGATCGCGGAGGGAGGAGAAGCTAGGCTGCACCCAGCAGCATCGCTCGGTACCCAGCAATGCCCAGCTGGCGGTCGGTACCCAGCATTGCCCAGCTGGATTCCTGTCAAATATTCATACACATTTCGATCGCGTTCCTCCGACAATTTATGAAACCCGCCCTTATCAGGGCGAATAAAACAATTTGCCCAATTAAAGAGTTTGTTTGAAGAGTTTGTTTTATTGAGCTAATCGAGTAATGAAAATAGCATTACAACGCACCGTCTCAACTTGAAGAGCCCGGACTTACCGCGTAACTTGAAGAGCCCGGATAAAATGGCCGAGCCGCGTTTATCTATATGTAAATCCTGATTTTCTCTGTTCTGACAATTTCTTAGGGTGGTTTCCTAGGCCATACTTCAACAAATTAACAAAATTATTTTTGTCGTCAATCAATAGTAGACCGTTTTGTTACAATAGTGCTTACATTTTATGTTTCACTTATATATACAGTACGCCTTAGAAAACTAACACATCAGATTTACATTTTTAATGTTTTGAATCGTTCGTTATTATCTAATTGAATTGAAGTATTGTTTTAGTTTTGATTTGGTCATAGTGAAGTCTACATTTTCTCCATGCTTATTGTAAGTTGCCATCATCTGATTCAGAGGTCCAAATTTGGCGTAATTTGTACGATGATGGTTTGTTATAAATATATTTCTATTTCGTAGTTGCCGCGACGGTATGTAAAAATTAAGTTTTGACAAAAGTTCTGCTGAATCAATGCGTTGCGAAACAATATCATTTACGAATGATACTAATGCAAATTCACGGCGCTCTTTTAATGATTGGATGCTGATGAGCATGCAGCGGGCTTCATAGGATGGAAGCGGAAACCTTGTCCAACCTAATTTACGAAGTGCATACAGTAAAAATTGCTTCTGCACCGATTCTAGTCGTTCTTCATGGGTGACTGAAAATGGTGACCAAACTACGCTACAATATTCCAGTATTGACCTTACATATGCAATATACAATGTTTTTATTGTGTACGGATCATGAAAATTGTAACAGAATCGTTTTATAAATCCAAGCATATTATTTGCTTTGTTGATGATTGAATTGTAATGATCAATGAAAGTTAGTTTCGAGTCCAAGATAACCCTAAATCCCTTGTTCTTTTACATTTTTCAACTGGCTGATTCCCTAGATTGATAGTTATGTCTGGGGTGTTTCGTTTCCTACTAAAAGCTATCGAATTACATTTTTTTACGTTCAGCTGTAAAAGACTTTTGTTGCACCAAGTATAGAAATCATTTATTTCTTTCTGGAATGTCATGATATCATCTTTGTTTCTTATTTCTAAAAATAGTTTCATGTCATCAGCGTAAATAAGAAATTTAATGTTTTTGAGAATAAAGGAAATGTCATTTACAAACAAAATGAATAAAAGGGGACCTAAGTGAGAGCCTTGGGGACTCCAGAAGTGACCTTAATAGGATTTGATTTCTTCCCTTTGAATCTAACTATTTGTTGACGGTTAGTAAAGATAGGATTCCGAGCCATCTGAGGATTCCTGCCTCAATTCCCATTTTTCGCAATTTGAATAGAAGCATGGGTATGTCAATGCGATCAAAAGCCTTGCTGAAGTCAGTATAAAGAGCTTCTACATGGTTGCCATTGTCCATTGCTATCAGTGAGTAGTTGACGAATTCCAATAAATTTGTGCTAGTTGATCGTCCTTTGAAGAATCCATGAATCAGAAGACAGAGAAGCAAATGTGATCGCGTACCATGTTCCCCCGACAATTAATACAACCCGTTCTTTTCAGGGCGACCAAAACAATATGCAAATCGACATTTTCACTACATGGCGTTACTTTAACATGGTGCTACTTCAAGAGCACGGAGAAAATTCAGGCCAAACTCAGAGCTCGGAGAAAATTCAGGCTACTTGAGAAGACCGAGAAGCACATTTCGAACGTGTACCATGTTGCCTCGCGACAATTAAATAAAAACCCGTCCTTTTCAGGGCGAACAAAACAATGTTACCAATTAAAGAGTTTGTTAAAATATTATTTTATCATAAGATAATCGACATTTTCATTACAAGGCATGGTTGTAATGTTACTTTGCGTTACATCAAGAGCGGATAAAGTGGCCGAAGCTGATATTGCTTATCTATATGTAAATCCCGATTTTCATATCTTCTGACAATTTCACAGGGTGATCACCTGCCAATCATTCAGGCCATCCTGCTACTTGAGAAGACCGAGAAGCCAATTCGATCCCTATGTTCCAACCGATAATTAATACAACCTGTTCTTTCTGGGCGACCAAAACAATTTTCCCAATAAAAAGGTTTGTTAAATTAATATTTTATCTTGATCTAATCGACATTTTCACTACATGGCGTTACATCAACATGACGTTACTCCAAGAGGCCGGAGAAAATTCAGGCCATCTTGCTACTCGAGAAGACCCCCCCCCCCCCTCTCCCCGACAATTAATAAAAAGGGTCATTTTCTAACTCTAACTCGGTCTAACTCGGAGGTAGGGGCAGTTCATCATCGCCGGCGACATGAACGCGAAACACGAAACCTGGGGGAACACCCGGTGGAATCGGAACGGAATAATTCTGCAGGAAGACCTGGAAGAGGGACATTACACCGTCCTGGGCCCAGATACTCCCACCCGGTTGAGCCGATCTGGGGTCCATTCGACAATCGACATCTTCCTCACCAACATGGGAAACAACATCGCCCAGCCGATCGCACACCAGGAGCTCAGCTCGGACCACTATCCGGTGGTGGCCGAAGTTGGCTCCTCGGTCAACCGGCATCGTATCACCAGACGGAACTACCATCGCGCCAGTTGGGAGAGGTTCCGACAACACGTTGATGACAATATCGATTTCGACATGCACCTTGATTCGGTTGATAACATCGAACGGCAGCTGCAGAGCATCGAACAAGCGATCTCCCAGGCCCGCGAGCAACATGTACCGGTGAATTAACAGGTGAGTGACTCTGTACCCATTGATAGACCCACTAAAGATGTGATTCAATTGCGCAACGCCATTCGAAGGCAATACCAGCGAACTGGTTTGCCAACGCTAAAAAGTCATTGTAACCGAGTGACGAAAATCATCAAGGCCTGAATGGTGGACCTCAGAAATTACAATTTTTCCGACAAGATCCGCTCTTTCCAAGATTGTGCAAAGCCAATCTGGAAGTTGACAAAAATCTTAAAAACTAAGCCAAGACCCATTCCTCCGTTGATCCCACTTGACAGCAATCGCTCCACGGATCGCTTAATTACTCTTGCAGAGAAGGCTGTTGAGATAGGTCAACACTTCGTCAGCTCCCACAATCTTGGACAAAACATCGTCAGTCCACACGAAGCTGCCGTTAGCGAGCTTGTAAACAACATCCATCTAAGTCCCAAAGACTTCTCGGAAGAGTTGGAAATCTCAGCTGACGAATTGTTGACATATATCAAAGCGTCTAAGAACATGAAGGCCCCAGGTTTCGATAACATCTTGAACTTGGAGCTCAAGCAATTGAGCTCCCAGTTATATAAACATCTGGCAATGCCTGCGACTTAGCTATTTCCCCTCGTGTTGGAAGTCAGCCAAAGTCATACCCATCCGGAAACCTGGAAAAGTTCCTTCGTGTTCCACAATGGTAGGGTAATAAGAGCGCTTACAGCGAAACTGCAGCGAAGCCTGAATGTTCTGTCGGAATATTTCACCGAATGGAAGATCTGTATCAATGCGGCGAAGACCCAGGTCATCCTATTTCCACACTCTAACTCTCTCAGACTTGTTCCGCCTGAGGATTGTAAAATAAGCCTAAACTACACAACAGTGGAATGGGCCAAATCAGCTGTCTATCTTGGCGTCACCATAGACAGCAAGCTTATTTTCAGGGAGCAGGTTGACAAAACTGTCACAAAGTGTAACGTTCTGTTGAAGCTACTGTACCCATTGATCAACAGAAGGTCTACATTATCCCTGAAAAACAAGCTTGCTGTCTACAAGCAAATCATACTTCCAGTCATCCAGTACGGCATGCCAATCTGGGAGAGCTGCGCAAAAACACATCACCTGAAACTTCAGCGTGTTCAAAATAAGTTCCTCAGGATGATCTTGAACACCCCTCCGAGGACAAGAATAATAAAAAACAAGATAAAAATGCTCGACGATCGCTTTAGTGAGTCTATCAATCGGTACAGGGCACGTTGCCTGACATCGGATCACCAGATCATCCGGAATCTGGTTCCCCACCCCTAGAATTTTCCAATTGTAGTTTTAGTTGTAGATTAGGTAGGTTATCAAATTTTAAAACTAACAATGCCCCAAGGGCGGAACTGTAGAGATTATTATAACATAAAGAACATCAGACATATAAAATACATAAAACATTCTAAACAAAGCTGAAGATCCCACTGGGCTAATACTCCTGAAGTTGTAAATTAGTATGTAAGACAAATGATTGGAAATAAAAGACAAATTAACTAACTAACACAATTTTTCCAACTAAGGAGTTTGTTCAATTGATTGTAAAGGTAGCAACTCACCTAAGATGGTAGACCTCAGGAACGACCTGCACCGTCTAGAAAACCATCGATTACAAACACTTGGGGATAAACTATACCAAGTTTTGGAAAGGGGGGTTCTGCCACCTCGTTGATGAGCATCAATGTTCAAAGTTTGAACGCTCACGTGATGGATATCGCCTCAGATCGGATTTTGACAAGCGTGGAATTCCTCGCACTGAGTGAGACTTGGCTAGACAATGACTCCTTAGTCGATATTGAAGGCTACCACTGCATCGTTCAGTTCAAACGCTGCAACTTGAGAGTAGGTGGTGTAGCAATATATCAGCAGGACAAGGCTACCACTATGGCTGCTACCCAAAAGATCCAACAGCTCAGTGAACATCATGACGAGATGTTCAGCGTTGTCGATAACGTCGGGGACATTTGTGCAGCTAATATATCAGTAATGGACACTGAAGTTGTGCTGGTTGTGGTGTACATTTCACCAGGAACAACTACCAAGAATTAAAAATTGTTCTTGATTCGCAAGTTGTTCAGGTACGCTGCGCAAGATACGCCAGTTGTGTTGACCGGAGACTTAAGCATTGACGTTTCCAAACATGAAAATATAGATTTTCTAGATTTTATGCCAAAACATTTAAAATTTACTTTAGCAAACCTTCGGAATGAAGCAACCACACTTGGTGGTTCTTGTATAGATTTAACGTTTGTTAAAAATATCGGCGTAGAGTGCAGACGTTATTGTTCATATTTGTCGTATCATAGACCTATGTTGTCTGTACTCGCATTCGAAGCACCCGAACCATTAAATCAACAGGTAGCAGATATTGTGGAACATGAACTGGAATGACAACATCTACCCATTCGACAACCAACCATCACCTAGCACTGGACCATTGCCTGTACTACTCGGACCATAAACAACAAACGACAAAATACCAAACGGACCTTTTCAGGGCCACTTAAGGAGTTCTAAAGAGTTGAATTCTAGATTTTCATACACAGTATTAACGCTCCTAAAACACCTAAAGACTAATATTATATGCTTTTCTTCCATGGAACAGAACCAACAACAACGACCACCCATTCGACTATCTACCAAATCATCATCTGGTACTCGACAATTACCGGTTCTACTCGGATCACTCCAGGAACAGCGAATAACTGAATACCAAACGGCCCTTTTTAGGGCCACTTCAAGAGTTATAAAGAGTTGACTATATTAATTTTCGTGGAAAACTAAAACTAATAACAGATGGTTTGATGAGTCTTTAGACTGAACAAAATAAAGTAGATATTTATTAATTCTATTACAATTCCTCCACATCAACAAGCAGTCCTACGTCGACTTTGCAGATATGTCACTGACATATCTCACCTTTTCGTTTTTTGTTTTGTATATTGTAACAGAAACTTTATCTATAATCCGTGAATTTCACATTATCGTCGAGCTCACGCTGCAAATCGGTTGTATTTGCCATCGAATTTATCCGTCAAAAAATTCACCGAAACTATACAATCTCACGATGTTGACGTAAGTTATGAATATTTCAAAACTCAAACTGGGACATAAGGAGTGTGAGACTTGCGCAATGCAGCATCAAAAACAACAGGACATTCCAAAGAGGACCCATCATGAAACGGTACTTGTAGTATATGCAAGCAATATCCAGAGCACCTTCTGTTGAGTATAGCAGTTCGTTTGGAATATCTGGATGACGGGGATTCCCTTAAGCCTGGATATATGGTACTAGCTGTTGACCTACAGAAGGTAGGTTTGTATGATATCATCACTGTATGAATTTGCTTAGCTTCAAAAAAAAAAAGCTTAGCTTCACAGGTCATACAGCTACCTCATCTGATACTTCTAGTAACTCAGAAAATTTTCAATTGAAGGAATTGATTCTGAAATTTTTTGGGTAACGTTTTTTTGGGGCACACTTTTCTGGCTATCGATAATTTTCAAGCCGCCGTTGAAGGAGCCATGCGACGTAAACCACCAATTACCCACCCCGATTTCCAGGCAACGCTAACGCGAAAGAAAAAGTCGAGTTATTGGAAATGCTGCCGGAAAAATTTCTTTCCCAGCATTTTCAACAGCTCTGAGTACGTGCTCAACAAAATCAAACTTTGACTTTGTATCGACAAATTCCGATATATTATCGTGAAGAAAGGATCCCTGTATCTTCACTACAGTAACTCTGTAAAATGTGAGGACTCGAATTGCTGCAAATGACTCACAGCCAAACAAGAAATGCAAATTTCAGCTGACGACTTTGATCTGGAAGGTCAATTGAAAAAGAATAGCCAACCTCGAGGCATTGAAGATGACAGGAAAAACCAATTAACTTAAAACCATTTACCATTGGTGGAGCAAAAGAAGAAGAGATCGAATTATCTCAAACTGGACAAACGGGAGACTGATTGGTAGAATGGATTTTTATTAAAATATTATTCCTTCCTGTTGTGATTTTTACCATCATCTTTCACTTCATTTATATGTTACATTTACATTTTTACTTCATTAATTATTTCTTTAGTTATGTCTCTAAGAAGGATTGAACAGTCGAGAAATACAACCATAATTGTAAAAGATGTTTAACATTCTTATTTTATTGCAACTTCAAGAACGGGACTCTTATGCGGTTACTTTCAAGATGGGACAAACCGACCTGATATTTTTTTCACGTTTTCTTAAACTAAATGCTATATTTTATCATTGCTTCCAAAAATATGATACAAAATAAGGCGATTGCGCAGCATAACTCAAAAACGTCAAAAAGTAATATGGGACTGATATGCGGTTACAGGCAGTAATCCATGTTTGTAAATAGCCGGGGAACGTAAAGTCGGGGGACGTAAAGAAAGATTTCGTGTGAAATTATGTCTTCTGAAACTGACACATACGCAATTCAACAAAAGATGTGTTCGGTTGAATTTATTTTCTCATCTCTTTCAACACATTCTTATGCGCTAACGGACGCTTGCATGTGTCGGTCTCAGGGACAGAAATTTAAACGAGATATTGGTAGCGTGTAGACACAAATTATGATCAAAATGAAAAAACTGCACCATTCCTCCTCTATGTGCAGAACGAACAATAACAGCTGCGATGGCTGCTCGATCCAAGGCTCGATCTGCGTGATCAGCTGCATGCGCTTGTGTGCGTTTTGTTGTTGTTATTGTGTCTCCCGGCCGACAATTATCACTCACCGAGGTGCGTTCACAGCTCGCCCTCCGTTCACAGCTGTTGTTTGTTTTCGGGAACGGCAACCCTTTCATGACCGGGTTTTCAATATTGTCAAACTTCACTATGATTTCATGTTTTTTTGTTGTGCTTTGTTCGATCTGCTCTTCTGTTCCATCTAGCAGTAAATAATATCTAAGAAAACATTTCAAGTGTTGCGGTAAATGTAGCTTGAAAGCAAAATATCCAATACAAATTGAGTTTGTTTAACAGCGTATCATGTGCCAAATAGAATGCGCATTTAATTTTATTGTGAATATTAGCACGATTAGAGCCGGAAGTTAATGCGCGTTGGAAACTATGCGAGCTTACACCAATAAAAACAAATGTTTCCATAAATTAACCATGAACAACATAAAAATTTATGGAATTCGATAAGGTTATCTAAAAGAATGCCGAAATCGGTCTAAAACCTATAGCACAGAGAACAGACATCCAGAGTGCCCGCAGTGTGTAAATTTTTGTAACTGCCTTTTAAAAATTACAGCTAGTTTCCGTTAGTTTTGGTGATTCGTATATTGATGGCGCCACCTACGCGCCTTGAGATTTGATAGTCTGTCAATTTTAGTTTGGCGAAACTTAGACAAGGCGGCGCTGATTTTCCAACGGTTTGGTTTTAAAAATTTACACAGTAAATTGGGAAAAAAATGCTCGAGCCTGGATGTCTGTTCTCTGTGCCTATAGTTAATTGGCATTACATTGATTTGGTGTATTTATTTTTCCATTTATCAATTATTTCTTTATTGAAATGATTCAAAAAAATCAAAGTTTTGCCAAAAAGCTAACTTATCTTCGCAATGACTGTAAAACCATTTGGCCATGTTTTTTGCCGATTTAAAACCACATTGAAACTAACAACTTTCCTCAACTCAATTTGCCATTTAGTACATTTAATGGAGGCAAACTGGTTTTTATATACTTTTTCATCTGTCCATAATATGATAATATGAATGAGTCGTAAAACGGCATTTCAAAACAGCATTTTACGAGTTCGTAAAGATCATCGTAAACAAGCTGTTTAGGTTCTCATAAACCTGACTAAAATTTGCCGTTATTCCGTTATTCATACATATTGGACCATAAGCATCGCTAGGTGTAAGAAAATAGGAATCGACTAGAAGAAGGAGTTAGTGTATTATGATTTTTTTTCCTAATCGGTGGTCTTTATTGTATACAAAAGACCAAACTTAATAAATTTTTAATATTGAATCGGCAAATTAGGTGGGTTGCTTGCCTAATTTAGTGCTGAACGCGAAGTTGCTTTGAACTATTTTCAAATTCCAATTTCTGAGTTTTCTTTAGATTCGTTCAACGTGAGCTAAATTGCCTGCCGAACCGAGTATTATTTTGTTTAGTTTTGATTACTTATTAAGTTAAACCTCTTAACCTGACAGCCGCTTGAAATTGGACGTTAAAATGAAATACAAACAAGGTAGAAAAATGTCTTCTTAATGGGTATTTGTTTTGTTTTAAGCATATGGTTGTTGTTCTATTGTTATTCGAAGACAACAAATGGAATTCTTTGAGAATCTAAGTAGTTGCATATTAGGGGAGATAATTAATCACACATGCTAGTACATGAAACAACACCGAAAGAGGAAGGAGGCGCAGAAAAACCCGAAAATAACCTTGAACAAATGGATGTCGACATATGTTGAGGAATGCTTACTCCCACAAAAAATCTCAAGTCTACCGGATGATACGGTACATCCCGATGAAGAAGCGATAGACGTTATCATCAAAAATAGTAAAAACGGCAAACCCCCCGGACTTGATGGCTTACAAATTGAACTCATCAAATGCGGAGGACCTGGTGTAATTGAAGAACTGAAACAAATCATGAAGAAAGTATGGGACGAGAATGAGCTCCCAGTGGACTGGAAGCGCTCCCTTCTTGTTCCCATTTCAAAGATACTTCACCCCAACAACCCCGGAGACTATCGCCGAATCTGTTTAAGTAGCATTGGATACAAAAGCTACGCATCTTGGATTCTTCAGGAGACCTTTAAACTTGCAACGCCTATCGGATCCCATCAAGCAGCATTCCTCCATGGCAGATCAATGCTGGATCCTGTCTTCGTAGCCAAAAGGATTCTTGTAGAAAAATGGAACGCGGGAGATGACCTACATGTCATGACTCTTGACTTGAGCAAGGCCTTCGATAACGTATCTCTGAAAAGTTTACCTTAAATGCTAAAAAAAAAGAACATACCAGATTCATTGATATCTCGCATTATAGAATGCATTAGAGTAGAATCATATCAGACACTTTGGGGGGTCAAAAAACAACTTGGGAAAATAGGAAAATGGGCATAAAGCAAGCTGTCCTCTTTCTCCATACTTATTCGATTATTATTCAAAATGTTCAAAAAAGCATAGAGAGGAAGTAAGTAGATCTCTTTGTATTGGACCAAACATGCAGAATCAGCTTCCCAATAACACTAATTTACGGGGATGACATCCTAGTTATCACAAAATCAAAGGAGCAATTGGAAATTGTTTTGTCAGTTCTCCAGAAACATTTAGAAGCTGTAACCCCAATATTATGGTTTCAGTTGAAAATCGAATTTATCGACTAGCGACAATCGATTTTACTCTCGTTCTGTACGTTATACCTAATGTCGGAAGTAGTGCGCTGTATGGCACATCAGATGCGCCGTACTGCGCCCTACTTCCGACATTAGGTATAACGTACAGAATGAGAGTAAAATCGATTGTCGCTAGTCGATAAATTCGATTTTCAACTGAAACCATAATATTAAACCATTCTAAATCGAAACTTCTTATAAGAACACCCTTAGGACTTGCACCTAAATAATTAATTTTAAATAATCAAGTGTATGCAGTCTCCTCAGAATTAACTTACCTTGGTGTTACTATCACAGATAGACTGTGTAGACCAAAGACGGCGAACGCCAGGTGTACTATAGCTGTTAAAGCATCAAAAGCAATGCAAAGTTTCATTAAAGAAAACAACCCGTCAATACAAGTTAAAAAAAATTCTATACGATACCATCGTTGCCCCAGTCACGTAAGTACGAAACAACGACAGCAACAATAATCCATTTCTCATTTGTTTCATGCAAATCGGACAAGTGATTGCTGAGCAACAACCGTTATTTTTAGGAACACATACATACACACTACACACTCATACGCACCTACTCACTCATGCGTTTTACGTACTTTTATAGCTGAGTCGAACGGTATATTACCTCTGGTAACATTTTCAAAAGTAATATTTTCCACAATGCTCATCTTTTTAAGAAAACTAAAACCTAAACTTTACGTTCACTCCATGTGACGTTTATATACAGCGGGCCTTTTCTTGATTAAACAAACCATTCTTGAATAACATTTAAAAAAGCATAAGTTCAACAATTGCGAACTCTTGATGAAGAGTCAAGTGCAGAAAAATGTTGATCGTTGTAAAAGCTACGGAATGATAAGGCATGGTGTTCTGTGAAAACCATTTTTGCTCTGATGAAGGTCTATCCATGCCAGTCAAAAGCATTGACTATCATCATCAACTGTCATCGTCTACAAAATCAGCTAGCCCGAACAGAAGACGTTTCCACAGCAACAAAACCCAAAATGAAAACACAACATAGTGGGCTCTGTTCAGAGAAAAAAAAACTCCACAACACCGAGAAGAGTGCGATGACGATGATGACGACGATGTAGTTCACAGGACCAGAAAAGTTTCTTCGTAAAATTTTGTTGCGGACGTACAGAAGAAGCCTTGCCTTTCCGTGGAAAGCCAAGGTTTGCATTCTGAAGATGGCAAAAAAGTGCGAAACCAGACCTCACTGGAAAGGGTTAATTTTCATGGCAGTCAAGTTCAAGCAGGAGGTAATAAAATACCGTTGAACAAGGTTGACCTCTCGTAAAATAATGTTCAACAGCTCCGATTTTATGGCAGCTGCGCTTGTACGCGATTTCATGATGCACATTGCCATGCAACGAACCGTGTCTAGTTAAATAGAGGGAGAAAATGACACCCGGATGCTTTTACCTCTAATTACTGTTCATATCGAAACGTAAGGCGGACGCAATTGAATTGCCTTGTTCCGATGATAATCGATTATGATTTAGAATAAAACACGATGATCGGAAATCAATTAAGGGGTTTCATTTCTGAAAGCTAAGCCGAGTATGTTTGACGAAATGATTCTACATTTCATAGTGCTAGTAATATTACAACTGATTCTCGCCGTGGCAACTGAGAAACCCATCCCTAGACGAGATGCTGAATACCCACCCCCATACGTCCTAAAAGCTAGCGAGAAGCCCCACAAAATGTGTGTCGCCGAAACTGGAGTGAGTGAAGCGGCAATAAAGAAATTCAGTGATGAAGATATTTTTGAAGACGACGAAAAATTAAAATGTTACATGCAGTGCATTTTCGAGAAGGTACACTTTACCGACGATAAAGGAGAGTTACATTTGGGCAAGGTGCTCGAATCTATACCGGAGGATTTTGAAGATATTGCCCTGCAAATGGGGCTAAGGTGCACGAAGCCAAAGGGAAACACGTTATGTGACCGTGCCTTTTGGTACCATAAATGTTGGAAAATGGCGGATCCGGTGGTAAGTTATTTGAATTCATTGACTTTTGGTGAAATAATTAGCACTGTTTGAACAATATAAAATATACAATACAGTTGATGAGATTGAAACTTGATTTTCAACTTTGCCTGTGTGGTGGAATTATGGATTGCTTTGTTAAAATCGGTTGATATCATTTTTGTGGCGCATGCATGTGTTGTAAGTGAAATCCGGTACAGGAACGAGATTCCTGACCGGCAAATTATTACGCCTATTGGCCCAAGCACAATGTGGACGGAATACGGAAAGGCAACGGCAATCCGACTAGCTTGAATCTAGCTTGTTTTTTTCCGAGGCTACTTCAGATCGGACTTTTCCGCTGACGTTCCCGTTTCGCTTCCGTTATCATTGTGTTTGGGCGGAAACCGTTGTTTTATCATGTTACTTTTTTTTTTATGCATTATGAGAAGTAAATTTGAACGTACGATTAGCGATGCCTCAGAGCCCTTAGGTGGTGCTACTTTAGACTCAATTCTGTATACAAATTTAAGAGTATTTGAAGTAGGGTCTCTCACCCAGCTGTTGACCAGTAAAGCGCAACTCACACATTGCTTCTTTTTCCTTAATGAATATTAAAGGAGCAAAAATCAAAAATAGCATATGAATTACTGTGGGTAAATAAAAAAAATAAGTTTAGAGTTAAAAATTGAATTTTAAATTGTCGAGATTTCGTTTTCCATTCAAAATCTTGTCTCAATGCCTAACTTGATCTACTCATGCTTACGATTTGTCCAAAGTCATGCATAACTGGGATTCGCTAGGAGTGCGTGTGTGTTTTTTTTTTCAAAATAAAAAGGTACATTATTTAAATAATATACGATAGGTATGTTTTATTTCATATAAGTGTGTCACTTGTAAGATCAGATAACAACAAATTATGACTGATCCGGTTGTTGGCCTATTGGTAAAACGAACACTTCGTCCCGTTTTCTTCGTTTCTTCGGTTCTGAGAACAACTTTGATTTCTAATATACAGTACTGGAAAAAATAAAGCGCTCACCAAAACGAATAATCTTGAAGGGTGACACCCTTTACACATTCAGAGAAAACCTTGAGCTGTATTCGACATAATTCATGTTATTCTTCCGTTTTATCGTTTCGTGCAAAGAAAATAATAAAAATCTAGGACTGGAAATTTATATCTTAATTTTTATTGAACCTTTTCTGTAAAGTGCTCACAAGAGAAATTGTAAAGAAAACACAGTATATAAAGCTTTTAGTATTTAGTATGTCCACCTTTTGCCTGGATCACTGCTTGTAGACGTCGTGGCATGCTTTCGACGAGGTTGTGCAGATATGTTTCATCGATATTCTGCCACGCTTCATTTCAAGCTTTGAAAAGCTTGGTTTTATTCGTCACTTCGCCTTTATCCACCTGTCTATCCAAAATCGACCACAAATTTTCAATCGGGTTGAGGTCGGGTGATTGTGGTGGCCATTCCAACAGTTTAATGCGATTTGCTTTGAAGAATGCAGTTGACTTTCGTGCTGTGTGCTTTCGGTCATTGTCCTGCTGGAAAATGAAGCTTTCCTCAAGCCCCATTTTAAGAAGCGATTCCTCCAGATTTTCATTGATTATATCAATGTAACGATCAGCAGTCATGATACCTTCGATTTCCACGAGATTTCCAACGCTGGACCACGAGAAGCACCCCCAAACCATAATACTTCCGCCACCATGTTTTACAGTTTTCTGCACGTTCTGATCCAATAAGCGTTCTCCCGACTTTATCCAAACACGAGGCGCTGTTTCTTGCCAAACAGTTCAAATTTGCTCTCATCAGACCATACCACTCGTTTCCAGAATTCTACGGGCTGTTCCGCATACTTTGAGCAAATTTCAATCGTTTTATTCTATTGACTTTTCTGATTAGAGGGCGTCGACTTGCATACTTGCTCTTTAATCCAGCTTCTTGCAGCCTGTAGCGAATAATTCTTTCGGATACCTTCAGATGCAAGTTCTCACGTATAGCACGGCTGGTTATTGATGAGCATCTTCTTGCTTCTCGTACGATTCTCGAATCTTCGCGTGGTGACGTAAGCCGCTTTCTCCCACGACCTGATTTGTCTGCCACACTTCCACATTGTTCGAATTTCTTCCATACCTTCCTTACACCAGAGTAGCTTAAAGCATACTTAGCAACAATCTTCCGGAACGATTCATGGTTCTGGTGGTCTCGAACGATGAGTTTACGGATTTTTAGGGGGATTTGCTTACTTTCCATCCTAAAACATGAATAACGAACAAGTAAAACGGGGAAAAATTGTTCTTGAATATACCGCGCATAAACAACAATAAGAGGATATGTCAATATCAGCGACTGGGAACGAACAAAACACAGTAAAATATTATAAGGTAAAAGTGAGCACTTTTTTTCTTCCAGTTCAAAAACAACTCAATTTAAGTAAAAAAAGTTTTTTTTTTATTTCAAGAGAAAAGTAATTTTTTTTTCTACAAAAACTGAAAGATAACGCAAATTAAGTCAACTTTGCGGAAGAAAGCTAAATAATATAATCAAATTTGATGAAGTTATGAAGCAATGATATAATTATTTCCGGGTTAGCACTTTATTTCTTCCAGTACTGTAAGTCGGTTCAAAATTTCTTCAACTTTATTTACGTACATGTAGAATAATTGATGATAAAAAATAGATTTTGTTCAAATTTCTCTTTCGTATATTATATCGAGTCGGTGAAGGATGCTATTCGGCCCAACCCCATTTAGGCCAATATCAGATAGGTTTAATGGGCCATTAGGTCGAATTTAGGAAAGTAGGAACTAAATATTTAATGAAACTTTTACGACATGGAGCTACTGAACTTGCATGATAGATTATTTCTTCTTCATACCATAAGCAGTTTTGTTTTATTTCTGTACTTTCAATCTGCTGCCATGTCATGTGTAAGATTTATTTTTTCTTGGAACCTTTGGAACTGTTTTCATGAACATTCGTTCCATCATTCAGTCATGAAGCATTTAGCATATCTTTCAAATATCAAAATGTTCTATCTGCCAAAATGAGCTCTTATGGATTACCAATTTTAGGATTCTTTTAAATCTTTCAAGACTTAAAACCAGTTTTATGTGTAACTTCTTTTTCTTTGAATTGTAGCTATGTTCTTTCATATAATTACTTCATACAAATGAAGTTAGAACTATTTGAAAAACAATCTGGGACTTGAAGCAATGAACAAGTATTACAGATTTCTTTCTTTTTCCAATAATGAACAGTTCCATCAAGTTTATAAACCCTGTGTGCTCCCCACCGTAATTGTTAGCATCCATACCTCTCACGCCAAAAGGATGAGTTCAAAACTTACCCAAGTTACAAAAATACCCAAGAGTTATTTGAGTGATAACGACTGGAGATAAACCAGCTCAGGGCTGTAAATCTTGATGCTCAAAGAACCTTCAAAAATATTTTATAAACTGACAATATGAGAATTTTATTCGACAGTTTATGGACATGAAACAAACGAACATCCATAGTAGATATTACCTTCTTTGAATCAGTTGTGATGTTGCTGTTGCTTCCTTTTTACGTAGCTATCAGCCTGAGGCTGGTATATCACGTCAGGAACACGACCTGGACCATGCATTTCGAACCCATCAACACATTGGCCGGGACCAATGGTCTTATAGAAATTTTACGTCTCCGAAAATCCCCTCGGTGCCGATTTGAATTAATACCAGATCGACATCGGTGAGACCACCGGTACTGTCTTCTAGTTGTTACGAATTTTAAAGTTTTCAATTAACTATTATTTTTATGATCTAACTAAGTTTGTGTGGTAATGTTAGGGAAAAAACTACTTTTTTCGCCATGTAAGATTTCACTTTCTTTCAATCATAAGCAGTTTTTCTTCCAATTTCAAAACTTTAAATCAGCTATCAGAATTTTTTTTCCATATGAGAATTTTGAACAGACAGCGATTCCAAGCAAACAGAAACAAACAAATAAATCAGTGAATACAAATAAATGCTTTGTAATCTAGTTTAGTAAATGAATTATCAGCTTAGTGACCGATTCTGACTAATGACCCATTTGGCCTATAGAAATTTGGTCGAATGGAATTCTGGCTAATTGCATTCGACCTAAGGACTCATTTAACCGCGAATCAATGATATAGATACGTATGTACCATATTTTTGTATTATACACGATTTTTGTGCTGGCATATTTGTTTATGTATAATGAAAGCAAAAACATTTTAATTTTTGTTTAGTTTTGCATACAGTTATTCCAGAAATCTTTGGACACAAAATCAAGACTGAAATATTAAACAATAAACAATATTAAGTAATAAATCAACGTCCATTTATGCATGATTGGATTTTGGGATCATGAATCGTAACTAAGTCGTTTGTTTTTTACGTAATCATGTATTAATTTAGGTAAACTCTTGTAAACATTATTTGAAGTATTGCCTCAACATTATTACAGCATGTTTATGATAATTTTAATGAACCATATGAATATTTAATCTAAGAAAAGAAGTTTCACTGAAATGCATTAAAAGTATTGAATTTGAAGCAAATTTGTTTGTGGTAATCTGCAGCATACCATTAATTATAATATGGTCAGTATAATTTCTTAACTCATTCTTGTTGCACCTTGGCAATAATTACCAAAAATATAAACCTTGAAGGTACACAGTAAAAACTCAAATATATTTTCATTACCCAATAAAACAAACTAATAAAATTTCACTTCATTTTCAGCACTACTACCTTGTGTAACAACGAAGTCTGCTTTTGCCCGGAAAAAAACTGAGTTGAAGTACGTGCCTAAGGAAATAGTCGTGTTTAATAATAAATAACAAAACGCCACAATAAATTTAAAAAAAATCATAAAAGAAATCTAAATCTAATCTCAAAAATGTAGAGAAAACCGATCACAAATATCTCCTTCGTCTTCGTACAAAAATATAAATTTTCAAACAGATGTCAACATGTTGATATTATAATTGTGTTTTTGTTACATCATACATGTAGTTGAAAATAATAATTAAAAAATATAAGTTCTTATTGATAGAACTCCAAACAAATACGGTAGTCTGAACAATAAACAAAATTTATAGAAATTGTTGTTACATATCAAGTATTCTACGGAAGCCTATTTATGTAACACAATACCAATTGATCTACTAACTAAAGGGTTTTTTGATCAAAATTTGGTCGATTAAAACTTGACGCATTTCCTTGCATGACAAAAAAGTTGTCCGCTGTTTCGAGCGGAACCCCAACCTCTCCGTCCGAGATGTCGCAAAGAAGCTGTAAATGGTGCCTTCAACCGTGAATAGAGCTAAAAAACGAGCTGGACTGTCGACTTACAAGAAAGTGGTGACTCCAAATCGCGACGATGAACAAAACACGTCGGCCAGAGCACGATCGCGAAAGTTGTACATGACGATGCTGACGAAATTTGATTACGTGGTACAGGACGATGAAACTTACGTCAAGGCAGACTTTAAACAGCTTCCTGGGCAGGGAGGTGGCAGACACTTTCAAGCACATCAAAGTCAAAGTTAGCGAAGAAATATCTGGTGTGGCAGGGCACCTATACCTGTGGCTTGAAGAGCAATATTAACATTGCAACCGGAACCGTCAACCAGGAAATTTATCAGAGCGAGTGCCTACAAAAACGTCTTCTGCCTTTCCTGAAGCGACACAATTGTTCCGTTACAATCACAATCTTGCCATTACTGAAAAAAGGCTATGGAGTGGTATGCTGCCCAGAACGTTCATGTGGTGCCCAAGGACAAGAACCCTCCCAACACACCAGAGCTCCGCCCAATCGATCAATATTGGCCATCGTCAAGCGGTACCTTAAGAAGACTCAAAAACCTGTTGTGAGTGAGAAACAGTTCAAGGCATACTGGCGTTATGCGGCGAATAAAGTGGACAATGAGACTGTACAAAATCTTATGGCAGGTGTTGAACGAAAGACCCGGCAATTCGCATTCGGTAAAAAGCTTAGCTGAATATTTCTTATATATTCTGTATTAATTGAACTTAGGAAAGAAAAAAAATTGACTTATTGATAAAAACTTTGATCGACCCTCACACATTTCTTTTTGACCAAATTTTGATCGGAATACCCTTTATAATGATAACCTCGAGGCGAAGTTTTAAGTATGTAATGCTGATAAGGATTATTCATGCAATTAAAAGATAACCTCCTCTATCAATCCTGTACTGTTAAGCAGAGTTAACATTAAAAGCATTCCAATAGACATTCAATAAGAAATAAAGATAATGAAATACCTAGGGAAGAGTATGTTAATACTTTATTTTAAAGGCATATCTTTAATCCAATAGAGGGATAAATACGAAAATAATTCAGGACAAAAGTTTGAAATAGTCCCAAGCATTCTGAAAGAAATTTTTGATCTCAGTTTGCATGGATAAACAGAGTCCCCATTCCCATTTCCGGTTGCTTTACTAACTAGAATGCTGATTTTATGTATACGGTAGATCTCCAAAAATCAGCTGAATTGATTTATAACTTATAACTGACACGCTTACTGAACTGTTTTTTCTTCACATTCTTTCACCAAATCCCAATCAGAATACTCTTTGGACGAATCAAAGACTGAGAACTTTGAAACGGAAGAGTCAGGGCTCTCGACATTACTCTGAACACCGAAACCTGATTACCAAGCGAGAATTTCAGACTGCATGCAACAGATACAGGAACTACAATCGCCTGCTATACTAACGGTACCTATGTGCAGCAAAAACAATATAATTTGAAGCGCAACCCCAAGCGTTTCTGGTCATTTGTAAACGAAAAACGTAAGGAAAATGGTTTACCTTCTATTATTTTTTTTTTTTTTTTTTTGTAAAATATTGTTTATTTAGTTTGAAGTTAAAAAAAATATAATACTAGTCCATTAATCAACTAGCCTCAAAATGAAGTCTAGTTCGCCAACATCGATTCTATCATTAACATTTAAATTAACAAAGCTGATGTATTTGATGAAGATTT
The DNA here is from genome assembly GCA_034211315.2 of Aedes japonicus. Lineage (NCBI taxonomy): Eukaryota > Metazoa > Arthropoda > Insecta > Diptera > Culicidae > Aedes > Aedes japonicus. The sequence goes on along the minus strand of JASCZW010006144.1, from coordinate 80,313 downwards.
TAAGCACTTCTATTTTTCTCGCTGGTACTATGTTTCCCAAAATGGGTCGCAGAAGATCGTCGAAGGTCAGCTGCTGCCACCCGCTAAGAATCATCGTCACTTTTCGTTGGGTGTGTGCCCATGCTGCAGCTACTCGAGGGCACTCGCTGAATTTGTGTCGTAGTGTTTCGTCGATGGGCACCTGACAAAACTGACAATGAGGGTCGCCTGCACGACCGATTTTATTTAATAACCTACGATGATCCGTCTTCTCATTGATTAAAAAATACAGGTCCATGCGCAGGTTGGACGGTAGCCTTCGTGACGATATATTTATCCAGATCTTCTTCCACTCGAGGCCTGGATGCTTTCTTTCCACTCTGGGTAGCTCCGTTTGTTCCAGATAGTACTGGTGTATGAGGTCACTGGAGGGGTTTTGTTGGATGTTGATAGGAAGTAAGGGAATTTGCTGTGAGAGGAGTTTGAGGCAAGGAAGATCGGCGGGGGGAGGAATGTTTTGGGCGAGAAGGGATTGATAATGGGGAAGGGAATTGATCTTTTGAAGGTGGCGGTTAATAAGAAGCGCTTCGCATTTGAAAGCTGGAAGTTGCAGCTTCAGTCCTCCTTGCTCCTTGCTACGCGCTAATTGCTGCATAGGGACGCATGCAGCTACTCCACGAAACAAGAAGGTCCGCATTGTCGATGTTATCTTTGCTGTGTGGATGCATTGCGGTGGTAATATTGACGACAGGTACCACACCTTCGCCGTGATGAACGTGTTCAGCAGGATAATTTTCTGCTGCAGGGAAAGGGAGCGCATGTTGTGCAGGAATATCATCTGCCGAATTTTACCCACTAGTGTGTCCCAGTTTAGCTTTGCCATCAGCCGCACTGAGTTGGCAAAAATAACGCCCAGCACCTTCACCTTTTCAGCAGTATGAAGCCCTGGTATCGATAGTGGAGCTCCATCGGTGAATCCAACGTCGATCGCTACTGTTTTGTGCCGATTGAGTTTTGCCCCGGCTACGATCTCGAAGCAGTCAAACAGCTGGAAAATTCGTTCGGCCGTCTGTGTTGAGGTTGCAATCACCGTGATGTTGTCAGCATATGCAACGCAAAGATCACCACCACACACACGCTCCACACGTGATAAGGGGGGATGGAGATAGAGCACGAATAGCAGCATCGATATTGGATCTCCCTGCCGAACGGATCGTTCGATACGGAACGGCTGTGAGAGGTGCCCATTCACAAGCAGCCGGGACGAAGAGGTAGCAGCCACCCGAGAAAGCCAGCTGACGAAATTCTGGTTGATACCAAGAGAGATCAAAGTTCGATGCAGGAACTCATGAGAGACCCGATCGAACGCGTGGTCGAGATCGAACGAGATTAACTTCCCCTTCTGCTTTCTCGCGATAAGCTGTGCCACACGATCCTTGAGCAAGAGCGTAGCTTGAAATATAGAGGGGTCGGTGTTGGCGCATTTTTGTGCGTCACTCAAAACACGATGTGATCGCAGTACACGTTCCAGTCGGGCTTTCATCACACGTGAGAGAATCTTGTAGTCAACGTTGAGCAAGCTGATGGGACGGTATGCTCTCGCAGTGCCACCGCCACCTCTCTTTTTGACCAACACTATGGTACCATCGGTGAATGCTGTGGGGAGCTCATCCGTCGCGGCTTCATTCATGACAAAATAAAGCTCCCGATAGATGATGTCGAATGTACGGTGGTAAAATTCTACCGGCAAGCCATCGATGCCCGGCGACTTTCGTTTTTGCGATGTTCGGATGGAATTTTTTAACTCGTCTACGCTGATCTCTGCCATTAGAGCTGAATTTGCATCGTCGTTCTCCGGCACGACTCTCTCGGTTTCGAACGTTTCTTCCCCGTTTCGCCTCGTCTCTTCCGCCGCGTATAGGTCCCTGAAGTATCGAAACATGTGGTGTTCGATCTCTCGGGAGCCTTGAATTTGTTCTCCTTGCTCAGTCTGTAGTCCTGTTATCGTTGTTTTTTTTCGCCGTCTTGGCGACCAGCTGAAAGATTGACATGCTCTCCCCCGCAACGAACGTTTCATTGAGGCGGATGAAGTTTTGCGTAAACTGTCGCTGCAGCGTTAGCATTTGCGCTTTTATGCGGTTGATGGTTACCAGCATTGAGCGATTCTGGAAATAGCCATCATACGCGTGACGTAGCTGTTCGTAGAGCTGATGTTGTTTCGCGCATAGTTTGGTCTCCATATCAAGATAAACACGAAAGCCAATTATTCTCATGGTACAGACACAGGCGCCTCTCTCGCTGCGACTATTTGCCTGCCATTTCTCAAGTGTTTTCAAACCTGAAATAGCTTCTTCGCAATACATTACTGCCGCCCTTAATAATGTTCCAGAAGGAGTACTAGAAATACAGAATTATACAGAAATATTTATCTTGTCTGAAGCAGACATCAATGATGCTATCAATATACTAAAGTGTTCATGTCAGCCAGGACTGGATGGTATTACACTTATTGTGTTCAAAGAGTGTGCAACTGCACCCTGCACTCCCCCAACAGCCAACGGATGGGAGCTGCACCAATCTTCATCAACTGGCTCAAATCCTACTTGATAGATTGTCTGTGAATGTTGGGACAGCCCAGTCTAGCTATTTTTCAAACTCTTCCGGTGTTCTTCAGGGAAGCAAACTTGGCCCGCTGTTATTTTCTCTGTTTTTTAACGATGTGTGCGCTGTACTTCCACGAGGGTGTCAGCTTTTGTATGCAGATGATTTGAAAATCTATCGTATTGTTAGTTCAATCGAAGACTGCCAGGAACTCAATAGACTCGTTGACGTTTATACGGAATGGTGTGGAATCAACGAGCTAACTATCAGTACGAACAAACGCTCGGTGATATCATTCACTCGCAAAAAGAAAGATCCAATCACATGGAACTACATCATAGGTGGTGAAAATGTGGAGAGAGTGTCTGTGATTAAATATCTTGGAGTACATCTCGACACGAAACTCACCTGTAAAGAGCATGAGTCATTTGTAATCTCTAAAGCTAACCAAAACTTGGGATTTATCTTTAGAATTGCCTATGAATTCAGAGATCTGTTTACGTACGTTGTACTACTCGTTGGTACGATTATTTCTGGAGTATGCGGCTGTGGTGTGGAGTCCGTATACTGGAATCTGGAAATCAAGGATTGAAGCTGTTCAGTCACGGTTTGTTCACTATGCGCTGAGGTTTCTGGCATGGCGTGATCCTACCGAACTGCCTTTGTATCAGAATCGCTGCCGACTTCTTGGATTGGACACATTGAGCAGGAGACGACAAGTAGAGAGAGTTTTATTTGTAAAAAAGTACTAGCCGGTTGTATAGAGTAACCTAGTATCTTGGCTCAATTCAACATTAATGTCATTACCCGTCATTTAAGACGCACTGATTTCCTTAGGCTAGGTTTTAGAAGCACTGATTATAGTCAAAAAGATCCAGTACGTGTAATGTGTTGTACGTTTAACAGTGTTTACGGTTTGTTTGACTTTTGTATTAGCACTAAGAGTTTTAGACAACGATTGCTGATTTTGAATGTCTTTGTTTAGTTTGTTTATGTAGACCGTGTTGTCAGATGAATGTTGCAATATATATTTATAATAATAACTATTATAAATAGGTTGGATGGCACCATCCGCTTTGTAGTAGGAGACCAAACTTTCGGACACACTCCGATAAGTGAAAAATATAGTTGAATCGATAAACATAACAATATCTTGAAATAGGAAATATCTTCCCAACATCTTGTAGTGAACAGCAATTTCTGCTAGAACCAAAGATGTGAAGAGAGAGTATCGATTGGTCCGATAGAGCTCGAAAGGTTATGATATTTAACAGAAATAGTTTGAAATGGAGCGTAGGGCTTTTGTTAGGCAGTATTTCAAACCAAACGCACACACTTTTGCCACCATGCGGGGCAGCTCAAGGTAGGAACGGATCCGACACCTTGACTGGCGCATTGTACGCATTTGATCGTGTTCAAATACCGCCAATTGAACATAATGGTTCTAGCGATGTGACATATCTGCCCAAGTAGCACACAATTATCAAAACTGGTTGAAATAACTTGATAGTGACTAATTGAGTCTCAAAGCAGTCAATTCATGTTAGTTCTTCTATTTAAATCGAAAAATGTTGCTTTGCGATTGCACACTGTCTAGAATGCGAATTTAGGTGGAATGGTATATTTTAAACTCATTATAAAAATAGCAGAGTTGAGTTTCTTGTACAAAGTTATTTCTTACAACGAGGCCCCTTATTTTGTTATACACTAAAACAATGATTGTCATACAACACAAAAAAAATTAAAAAATGTGTTAATAATAACATATCAACTGATTTTAAAATTATCAAAAATGCAGTAATCAGTAATACAACGTCTTTTGAAGCATCAAAGGTTATCCCATATTAACTTTTTTGATAAATTCGAAGAAGAATGAATAGGAAGACAATAAAATGTGAGCCATAAACTGGTTCAAAATACAAACATCGGTGGAAATGTACGAGTTTATTCTTAATAGGAAACTTTGAAGCAAGTGTCGTGTTTCAAAAAGATGTTTCGATTGTTTGATATTAATCAGAAATTTAACTTGATTATTTGCAACAATTGAGGTAGGGACGATTCAAAAAACGGCATAGACTAGGTTAGAGTTAATAACCCTTATTTGTATAGATACATCACTGTTAAACATAATTAAGAGTTTTGTTTTTCCTATGAAGTAAGCCATTTTGACACTTTTTGAGTGGCCCCAATGGCATCCTTACCATGGGTTTAAATCGGTACTAATGCATAAATTACTTTCTCTGCATATCCTTAAAACCAACTAGATGTTGATAAGTTCTGCTTTAAATTCTCAGACATTCGTATCTTTTCGGAGAGCGAGTTTTGGAGCTATAACCATTAGTCATATGGTACTAGGACTACATCTCCCAACCGTTTGAATAAAAATTGAGCATCACTTAACACTAGACTAGATGCTCCCAACAAAAAATGCGAACAGGAGTGTCCAGTATAGCATGGGAACTTTATCATGATCACCTTCTTTGTTTATGAATTAACCGACCAAAACCCTAACCATCCAACATAGTTTCTATCACATCTATTTTTAAAGTATTGAAAAACATGTTTACGAATAGATTTTTTAGATACAAGGATTCCGGACTCAATTCTAGGCCTATTAGTAGCATATTCCTTCAACTAAATGATGAGAAAAAAATAATATCTTACTAATGCAAGTAACACACAAATTGGTGTGATTTTGTTATAAATTCTACACCCTTTCTTAAAATCAATCTTTCACTGATTCCATTTGAACGAAAACGCATTTAAACGCCAGGTGGGGCCAACAATTAGCGATTTGGTCAATGTAGTGTTCTACCATAGTGAACCGACACTGTAGCTTTTCATTACGAAGTATCGCTCTTCTTCGTAAAACATATAAATCGTAACTTAAAAGGATTCCTTTCAATGTGAGATGTTTCCTCTAAATTAAAAAAAGGCCCTTAAAAGCACAAGCTGTCATTCATGTAAGTCATTTCCGGCATACACGTAAAGTGAAAAATCGTTAAGTCACTCAGCGATTACTTGATTCTCGATATTACCGACGAGACATCAACTCGTTCTTGTTGTTAATTGCTACTATGGCCACAGCAATAACACACATGATTACATAGCTTATCAAAGCCATCAATTATAACAGCATTGCACTTTATAAAATAAACAATTAAATAATCTCATCTCTCTGACAAGCGGGCCTTTTGCAATCGAGCTGTTCATTAGTGCACAATTGTTTATAAAATGTACATCAAAACGTGCTACCCACTTTTGCTCCTCTATGGGATTGTACATGTAGAATCTGCTCATGACTTAACAGCGCTTCGTTCAGCAGATTATCCTCCAATATATTTGGTGAATATGGTGAAGTCAGCGTTAGAAAAATGTCATCAATTAGTCGATATCGAGGACGAAGTCATTCGACGATTCAGGGACGATGGAGATTTTGAAGGAACGGATAAATTAGGCTGCTATTTACATTGCGTTTTTCGTGAGAAAGGATTCTGGATCGACGAAAAACAAGAAGTAGATATCATGAAGATAATGGAAATCATCCCTAAGGATTTTGAGAAACCGGCGTTGAACATGGGTATCAAATGCTTGAAAGTGAAAGGTGAAAACGATTGTGTGAGATCACTGTGGTATCATTCTTGTTGGAAAAAGAATGATCCGTCCGTAAGTGTAACTTAACTATGTGTTTTCAATCAATTGTCATATTGATCCTTTTTTCGTTCTCTTTTAGCACTATTTTTTGATGTGAAATATGTCATACGAACATAAATCCTGGGAATGCGTTGGGCTAGAGAACTCATTCGGATATGATTAGAGAAGAGTGATTGAACAAATAAACAGATTCTGATGTAACGAATTTCAACTTTATAACTGATCAGTGTTGATATTTTTTGGTATGTGCGATAAAGTGAGTTAATATTGCTATCGTTAAGTTAGAAGACCAATTCGTGTTCTTCTATCATACAAACTATTTAAGTGTGTTCTCAGCTATTTTTTTCATTCGATGGATCGATCAGAGGCTCCCAAAACCTTCTCCTGGAAAATAAATAAAATAAAATAACACGTACGGAGAGAATTTTTTCTTCATGTCAGTTGACTAGAAAGTCCAGAAAGTTCATTAGGTAGATTTTTAGAAAGATTTACCCTGTGGCCATTTGCTCCTTGTCCAGTAACTCCTATGCCTATCACACTTTTTTACTGACTGAGGCTCGATCGCATATACGTCAGCACTGGGTTTGCGCGCAACTGTGGAGCTCTGCAACACATCTATGCTCCTGTACCACAAAGTTCTTACAGCGCGAATCTGTCTTCCCAACCTTGGCCGTGACCATGGACGCGGTTTCCGGTCACCCTTGTCCTCACATTCTAACTACCGAGTTCCGTTTTCGGTGGCAGTTTTGGACCCGCCAGCGGAAAAATCTCGCCAACTAACTAGACTCACATGTGCGAGACGAAAAATAAAATTCTTTTTTCCTCTGGAAGTCCCAACTGCAAGTTACAACGCGAAATACTATCGCTTGTACACGCAGCTACTGCTAGGGTACGATGGGTATTACCAAAATCCCACCATGTTGGTTACCATCAATCGCATCAAAGTGCAAATGCTCACGTTACACTTCATGCGGCTCAATGAAAAACCACAATAACAGAAATGAAGAGTGACTGATAGCTCTTCATCACGCCTGCTTGTGAATGGGCACCTTTCCCAGTCGTTTCGTACTGAAGGATCCGTAAATCACGGCGATCATATGTCGATGTTACTCTTCTTACTGTATCTCCATCTACTCAACATAAACGATCTACCGGATTTTTCAGCTGTTTGATAGCTTCAAGATCGTAGCCGGGGCTAAATTTGATCCAGCAGAAAACAGTGGCTATTGATGTCGGTTTCATTAATGGAACCCACTGACGATACCAGGTTTGCTGACAAAGGAGAGTGTTACGGTACTTGGTGTTATTTTCACCAACTCAGTGCAAATAATGTTGAAGTTAAACTCGAAACTTATTTTTTTGCATTACATGCGCTCCCTTACTCTGCAGCAAATAGTGATATTATTAAACAAGTTCATCACAGCGAAGATGAGGTTCCTCTCGTCTGTGATCCAACAGCAGTGCCTGCACACGGCAAAACTAACATTAACGATGGGGACATTCCTCTTTCGTGGACTGCCCGCAGGCATCCCTATGCAGTAGTTGGCGCGTAGCAGATTGCAAGGTGGACTAAAGCCGCAATTGCTGGCATTAAAAAGTAAAGCGTTTCTTATCAACCGCCACATGCTGGAGATTGTTTCCCTTCCCTATTAACGATCCCTTCTCTTTCTGAATATTCCTCCCCTACCGATTTGGCTTGTTTCTAACTTCTCTCTCAGTAAATTCCCTTACAACGGTATCCATTAGGCTTAAACTGAGAAAGTTTTCTCGAGTGATGTCGCGCTTGCAGAGAGTGATAGCAAAAATCCTGAATGAACGTACTCAAATAAAAAGAAAAATTGAATGTTCTGCGCTATCTAATGCACATAAAGAGAATGCTAGATATGGCAGACAATAATGGAATATTTTATGAAAATTTTAGCCAGATAACGCCTGAATCTAGTCTGTTGTATGCAAGATAACAAACATTGCTGTATGGCACATGAATGATTGCAAACAATTTCGTTTTTTACGGCTCTTTAAGCTTGGAATTGAACGAGGGAAAATTTTACGCTCTTGCAAAAAAAAAAGTTCTTTCGGGGCTAATTCCAAGAACTGGCCATTTTAGCAGATATTTCGGATCTTCCGGGTGACCACCATATGACCTCTGAAGGACATCTTCAGACCACAAATTGAAGTTCATCCTACTTTCATGAACAAAATGTTGATTGCAAAAAAAACGTCCTTTTGGGACTAATTCCAAGAACTGGCCACTTTTACGGATGTTTCGGATCTTTTGGAGAGCCAGTTGGTTCTCAGCATGGTTCTCAAAGATGAAGATGAGAAGAGATGGATGCATACCACGCTGATTTTGAAAGCAATTCACAAAGTGAGCTAAAATTATCTTTGCTATGATTCTGGAGAAGAAGGAAAAACCTTTCTTTGCACCATATGAAAGGTATTAATAATAGCTCAAAACTGTCGAGCGTGAAAGTTTGGTTTTCCCAGATTTTCTCTATAAAATAATTTAAAGACTTATGATTTCGCCCCGCTGAAATCATCGAAAGAGATCCGCATCGATGAGATCCGCAGCTATATCACAGCATCAGGACGTTTGTTGTTGACGCTACCAGCTGTGCACTGAATAAATATTTGACTTAGCTACTACTGGAAACACATGATGATATTTTCCACTAGGGAACGTCCATTGAATATGTCACGCAAAAAGTGACGTTTTATAAAGAGATTTGATGTACTACGTTCCGAAGCGCCGAATCATGGATTAGCAAAGAAGACTCAATATATTCAATATTGAATATTACATCTACGTACCCTCACGAGATGTGGCGACAGATGACGCTGTCTCAGAAGCGAGACTGACAGTCATGGATTTAAAACAAGGCTTTGATTCTAAAGTCATTAAGCGGCTAGTGAGCTTGTTACTTTACTGGATATATAGATGAAAAAAAGAATATAAACTTTTTGTCTTGTTCCGGATAATATTCGTCGGTTCAGTTCTCCCAAACTATGTAAAATGAGATAGACTGTATGTAAAGAGATTTAAGAATTGTACCAACCGCATTGGTCCGCAGATATCGGCGATAAACAAAACTCGGGCAGTGTATCTTCATTTCAGAAGAGGCTCCAGATGAATCAGTAGGCATCGATCCTCGTAGCTAGGCAAACGGAAAGGGTCTCTCCCAAGTAATGCCCCGAGCGCAAAACACAGGAATCGGCGTTGGACGGATTCAACTCTTTCAACCCCATAGCTTGAATTCCAAACTGCAGGGCAATATTCAAAGACTTCTTGGAACAACGAGGAGTATAATGACAAAACTTAACGTTCTAGATGCTTTCTCGACACATAAGAAATATGCTGCTTGTATGTGAGTCGCGAATCCAAAATTACACGTTAATCCTTCGCATGGTTCACCCATTCAATATTAGTCCCTGCCAGATTATAGTTGAAGATGATTGGATCCTTTTTAACGTAGGACTACGTTTTTCTTTTCTATACCGAGTGCCGTTTCAAAATTTTGAAAAATGAGAGCGTTACGCAAAAGTGAAAGGTTTTTGAACGCTTATAACTCTCGTTCGACTAAACAGAATGACTTCATTCATGCATCATTTTATCAAGAAGACTCACAAATTTTTCGCATCAAAATTTGAATGAAGTTCAATTAGTATAAGTAGTTCAATTTTTCATTTGAAAATGACCTTTTTTTGCTCCCATACAAATTTGCATATCAACAGGTTGAAAAATGTGTTTTCCCTAGCAAGGTCATAGGAAACGAGTAACAAATGTCTTCTTCTTCTTCTTCAAAGTAACTTTTCCCCGTCCTACACAAATTTCTGAACGCACAAAGCTATTGGTCGAAAATGACATCATATATGCGCTACGCTCTGATTGGTTCATACTGCCACAGTTACCTTGCCAGCAATTATGGAACACGTGGGAACGACCGAACACCAATAATCAGTTCACGCTGTGCATCCGTATGCGACAGACGTGTTTTGCAAGCACGTTGTAGAAAATGCTGCCCGTGAAAACAAGAAGACCAGATTCATCCCACGTCACCTGCAGCTGGCCATCCGCAACAACGAGGAGCTGAACGAACAAAGAAAGCCCAAATGGAATCGAAAACATTTCTCCCCCGTCAACTAAATCCGTCCTTATCAGGACGACCAAATCAGTTTACCAACTAATGAGGTTGGTTGAATTTTTCTATAGTGCTGTTGTTAATTCAATTACCGCATCACGGCTGAATATGGCAATCATTAAATGTCGCGTCCCCACCAACACCACAAATAACGATGAACAAAAAACGAACGAAAGTCTAGAAAGGATAATTCGAGCCAAACTGCAACACATCAGTGACCATGTGGTGGAGTTCGCCATTGTTCCTAGTTATGCGTACCGGATTAGTTGCTGTTGGTGGGAAGCAAATTAGGCATATTTCTGTTGAGAATATCATCCGTCTAGCGTGCACTAATTCAAACTAATTATTGTGGCGCAATAACAGAAGTTCGTCCCTCTTGGTGCAATTTGTATCACATTGCCTTCGTTGGTACCGCCTTTTTTTGTGCAATAGCATCCGACGCCATGACATACCAGCTCTTAGCTAAAATTTTGACTCAGTCTTACATCAGTCGTGGTGCTGTGCAGAGGCTGTTGCAACATAGTTTGCGGCAGCAAGCACCCTGGATGGTGCACTGGCGAACCGTCGTTGCCCACACTCCCGCTTCACTTTACTCAATTTTTGAGTACAATTGTATGCTATCTCTTTTTCTCTCACGGATATGTCAATTTTTGGTTAGATCCACTTTTTACGAAAATTGAGTAACATTTCCGTGAGAGAAAAAGAGATAGCATACAATTGTACTCAAAAATTGAGTAAAGTGAAGCGGGAGTGCATAGAGGCGTTGGCTGTTGGTGCCGATGCTCCTGTCAACCTCGTTAAGAGAGACATGGCTGCTGAAGCCTACGAGTTGGCGTGAAAAAGCCGCCCGTGACGAGACAAACAACCCTAGGGGAATCGCAAACTATTTCTCCCCGTCAATTATATCCGTCCTTTTCAGTACGACCAAATCAGTTTGCTTATTAATGAGTTTGTTTGGTTGAATATATCTCTTGTGCTGTTTGAAATTTCAATCATTCGATAGGAATCAAATAATTTTGGGAATGTATGTGGTTCAACCATCGTAGAAAATACAACTATGGCCGTATCATTATTAAAACGAAACGGTCCTTTTTAGGGCCACCAATTGCTATCGAAAGAGTTAAAAATAGAATTTTCATACATATTTATTTCCCAATGCTGGTCTATCGTTCAATTAGCACTATTTCGACCTAGACGTCTATCGGAAATAATAGACTATGAATTCCCAAACAGGCCACAACCATCTACAACGCAATAAGGATAATGATTTCTAGTTGGTCGATCATATCAACAGAATATGCTCTTAAGGTGCATTCTCGCTTCACCATCTCGGAAGGCAAACAGTTCCAGCGGAAGGCAAACCAAGGCTCGGAAGAAGAAAACGTACACGGAAGAAACAAAGTCCCCAAAATTAAGTTCATTTCACCCAACTCTGGAGTTCGGAGCGGGAAGCCAAATTTGAGTATATGCCATAGTACTAAAATTTGAGTAACTGTATACAAAGTTTAAGGTGGATAAATTTAACCTGTATAGTATAAAAACATAAATTTACTTGATAATTTTATTCATTTTGTTTGTTTCTTAATTTTTAACAATAACGGTTAGTTTAATATCGTAACATATATATTGTTTTTCGGTTTTTAAATCTAATATACTTCAAATAATAAAAGTATGCAAATGACTTCCATTTTTACTCTAAAATTTGTTTTCAATGAAGTACTCACCCATTGAGTAATGTTTACCTAATGTGCAGAATCAAATATACCCATCTCTCCAGTTCAACAACAGTACTCAACTTTAAGTTTAAAAATACTCAATTCTAGGTACTTTGTTTCTGTCGTATATAGCACCTTATCTACCGGGTGTTGAAGCATTTTTACCCGATACTGTCGTTTTCTTCCAAAACAATAAGCATTATGAACAGCTCCATAATTGACATTTCCGAGCGGATTGCAAGCGTATCTGCCCGACTGACTTAAATCAATTGGCGGATGGGCCTGACGTCTCTGGAAATTCAAACTGCCCCTCGATCAAGCTGCCGGGAGAGCAAGCTTAACACGAGGTTTCCGAGCGAACCGAAGCCATGATCAAGTAAACCAGCTTCATGACGAAATGAGGTGGTGTTAGTAGCTGTTCCCTCGAACCCCTTTTCAGGGCCATCAAAACAATTGGAAAAGAAAGTTGGCATGTGTTTTGGAAAGCTGGAGGCTGGGTTTCGGGATAATCGATTGTGAAAAACATCTTTCTTGTGCCGAAGCCGTAATGTTTTCAACATTTGCACTTTTGGCAGTGTTGTACACACATAGGCCTAGCAGAAACCGTATGCAATTGGAGGTGAATGAAACCAGCTTCTTGAGTAAAAGTTTCCCAAATGACCAATAACTGATTCGAACTGCAAGGTATATTACGTGATATAGAGTATCTTGTTATCATATGTCATACATATTATTTCCAGTGAAAGCAAGATGAATGAATTTAGATACCAAGACAGGTTATATCAAAAAATAAAGATTGTAGTGTGAACGTTTAGTGTTTTATGAGAATTCGATTTGGAAGGAAACCAATTTCGGCCACTCTTTAAACAATCAAGCGATCTAAATTGCACATGGTTTCGTAGTCCTACGTCAAATTTGCGTACAACCCCATTGGGCTGTCCCTTCTAGTTTTGCGAGAAAAGGAGATAACTGAGCATTTATTCCATTCGGTTAACGATGCAACGAAGGCATAAAGCTGAAGAGTGTGACAATCGGCAATGCAACAGATACGAAGGTAGAGTTTGAGATCATTAGAATATGAAAGTCGAGGTCCCAAGATGACAAGATTAACATCGTAGAGCAGGAAAATCAACAGTTCAAGATGACTACCCTGAGGTATTCCCGATGTCACTGGATAAGTATCAAAACGGCAGTCACCTACGGAAACCATGAGTTGGCGACCAGTAAGATATGATTGAAACCATTGTAATAGGATGCCATTGATCCCGAGTCAGCCTAGCTTAGCAATAGCAGCAGCATGGTTCAGTTTGTCGAAAGCAGCTGACACATAAATCATGCTATCGACGTGAGACAGAGCAAATTGGTGGTAGTGGAACGACCTGCCATGAAGCCATGCTGATGATCGCTCAAAAATGCTTGCAGTTAGAAAGTAGCGGATCAATCATGACAAGTTCAAATAGCTTCGATAACGCGCTCAGTGATGTAATTCCGCGATGGTTGTTAACGTCTAGCTTGTTACCTTTCTTTTGAACAGGAAACATGTGAGCAGATTTCCAGCATGAAAGAAAAGTACTATTACGAACAGATAATTGTAACACATGGCTGAGTGGAGTCGATGTTCTTCTTGAGAAAGATGGACGGGATTCTATCGGATCCTGGACAACAGGAAAATTTCAGTTTGGAAGCGGTTCCTGAAATAGTCGTATGGTTGAAGTCTATATCGCCCAAAAGGTCACCATGCATAGGGACTTTGCTTGTGGGGAGATTAACGTGTGCTTCGGTTAGGCTCCCATCGGTGAAAAACTTGGAGAACTTTTGAGAGAAAAGTCGACAGATCTCCTGAGTCAATGAAGCAACTTCACCATCAAGCACCATGGTCGATGGACGACTGGACTGCTCGTCAACATAATTTCAACACAATTTGGGGTTTTATCCTGCGCTGAATCTCATGTTGATTTCACGAACTCTGCCGACTGATCCGCTTGTATTGGTGGTTAAATCGAACGTAATGGCACATTAGCAGAACCGTTCGGTACTTCGTGAATTTTCTCAGTGCTGCTCTTTTAGTAGACTTCAATCTACGGAGTTGCTTAGTCTGCCGTGGTTGATGCGTCTCTTTCTGGTGGATGATTTTCGGTACGTGTCTGTCGATGAAGTTTGCCAAAACATGTGAAAAAGTACTTGCCGCAACTTTGACATTATTAAAGGGCGATACGGTCAAAATTTGGTCAATATCAACTTGACGTATTTCTTTCAATTTTGCATTTAAAAAACCTGAACACCCCTCATTTTGAAGGTGTGTGTGTGTAAAATGTTGCTCCTATTTTGATTTTGGAATTCACTCTTCAGTTGTCAAAATGCCGTCCAAGCAAGAAGAGCAGCGTATCAAAATTTTGCTCGCGCATCGCGAAAATCCGAGCTACTCGCACGCAAAGTTGGCAAAATCGCTAAAAGTTGCCAAATCAACCGTTACAAATGTAATTAAAGTGTTTGGGGAACGTTTGTCGACAGCCAGGAAGTCTGGATCGGGGGGAAATCGAAAACCGGAAGCCGCTGAGACGACAAAGAGAGTTGCCGGTAGTTTCAAGCGAAACCTAACCTATCTCTCCGAGATGCCGCAAATAAGCTGGGTGTATCGTCTACAACCGTGCATCCGAGCCAAAAAACAGAGCCGGACTATCGACTTACAAGAAGGTAGTGACTCCAAATCGCGATGATAAACAAAATACGACGGCCAAAGCGCGATCCCGGAGGCTGTACACGACGATGCTGACGAAGCTTGACTGCGTGGTAATGGACGACAAAACCTACGTCAAAGCCGACTACAAGCAGCTTCCGGGACAGGAGTTTTATACGGCAAAAGGAAGGGGAAAGGTAGCAGATATTTTCAAGCACACGAAACTGTCAAAGTTCGCAAAGAAATATCTGGTTTGGCAAGCCATCTGTACCTGTGGCCTGAAAAGCAGCATTTTCATAGCTTCCGGGACTGTCAACCAAGAAATTTACGTGAAAGAGTGTTTGAATAAACGTCTGCTGCCTTTCCTGAAGAAACACGGTTGTTTCGTACTGTTTTGGCCGGATTTGGCATCTTGCCATTACGGTAAAAAGGCCATGGAGTGGTACGCCGCCAACAACGTGCAGGTGGTTCCCAAGGACAAGAACCCTCCCAACACGCCAGAGCTCCGCCCAATTGAGAAATACTGGGCTATTGTCAAGCGGAACCTAAAGAAGACCAAAAAAACTGCTAAGGACGAGCAGCAGTTCAAGGCAAACTGGCTTTCTGCGGCGAAGAAGGTGGACAAGGTGGCTGTACAAAATCTGATGGCAGGGGTCAAGCGTAAAGCCCGGCAATTCGGATTTGGAAAAGCGGAAGCCTAACTGAATATTTTTCCTGAATTTTATACCAATTGAACTTGAAAAAGAAATTTAATTTGATTTTTTAAATAAACGATTTCACCTATTTACACGCGTTTTCCCTTGACCAAATTTTGACCGTATCACCCTTTAAGACCGAGGATGGTACCCCAGTCGATACTGGAAAGCATTTCAGCAATGCCGTGGTTACCTGTTTTCCGGAAATCGTAGGAAACAACGTCCGGTGTAGTGTCAAAATCATGAAGCAACTGCTCTCGATAGCCAAACTTCGAGGACAGCATTCTATGGCGGTGTGGAAATGGTTATGATGATATCGAATACGATTTACACTGATAACATAATGCCATGAAAATATAAACGCTGACTAGCAGAATTACCAACAATCTTCGATTTCAGTGGTTGAAGCAAACCTTCCTCTTACTCCACGATCACATAAACCCCTTCCACATGTTTAGCTAAAGTTTCACTTTATCACGCCGCCATGATTCTTTTGCAAAACGTTTTTTCCGCTTTGCATATCTCTCTTCTGACGGGTTGATCCGGTCAACGCTGAAACCTGTCACTCACTTAGCTGCAAGCTCGTCGTATTCTGCGTTGACAACGGGCGCCTTTAAAGACGATGTAAAAAATTACAAAATATTTAATTAATTGAATTTCTTAAAAAAATTATGTCATTCTTCATAAGCCAATTATGTCTCACTATGTCCAGGGAGTCGCGAAATTTTCCTATGCAAAAGATTCCTAGAGCAGACCGGAAGTCAAACCCAGCATGTGACTTAACAGACTGAACTCCTATCTTTTCATTTATTATTTTCCTCCTAAAGATGTTGGACATACGACATCCCTCAGCTGACATTGTGGTAGATATCTACTGATTTTTTTTTTTATTGTTGGTCACTTTGAAGAACTCGCGCATGAAATTACTTCCTTATATCTGCTGCACTACCATGATTACTTTATGATGGTGGAGGTGAATTTTTTTTTTTGAACTTTTCACAAACTCCATACATTGTCCCTACTTTTCATCTTACAACACATGAAAAACGGTGGATGCAACAATGACACAGCAAATTTATTATGCCTGTGCATTTTAATTAAATTTTTATCCAATCTGGTCCCACAAATATTTTCCTCGGTACGAATTTTCCGTTTTATATTCTCCTTCAGCCAACCACCTGGAATGAGTGGAGGAAACTCTCGTGTTGTTGAATTTATTACAAAACTTTTCAGCAGGGCTAAATTCTCCCTGGTTATGTTTTTGTATTTTTTTTCTCCATTCTGGTCGGTAAAAAGTTTGTTGTTTGTTGAGTTTGTTGAACTATTTGAGTGACAGCAACAAAAAATGGTCAACAAGTTAATTGTAGAGAGTCAGGAAGGACGAAACTGGATTGAACAGCAAATTTCAAAGCTTTGCTGGATCGAATAGTTTGCCGGTGGTGACGCAGTGGAAAATTCATTGAATGTGAGGGAGTATCTATGAAATAAATTAAGAGTAAATGTTGAACATTACTCTCACAAGTTTTAATTGAAATAATTAAAACTGTCCACAAGAATGTTTAAAAATGTGTTATGAACTTGCTTTTGATATTGAAATTTATTGCTCCAGCTCCAAATCATCATAAGCACTTTAATGTCATCAACTGATCCATGTGACCTAGATTAAATCAAGTGCAGAATTTACGGGAATTGACCAAAGTAGTGCTCCATATTACATATTACATATTCTCAAAACTCACTGAACCAGCTCTAAAAGTCGACTTGGTCATTTTCCCCAGAGCTTTCCATCTGAGTTGGCCTCGTACCAAATGTAGTTGCAAACAGTTAATCACACAAGAATTCCTCTCCTGGAGTTAACGAGACCCGTTGCGAAGTTTGAATTGCATACACATAAAATAACCATGTAAGATTGAATCAGTCGTGGTAGAGATAGAACTCTCCGATGGTTTGCTTCACTCACCACTCGATTACAACAGGAAAAACTTTCTGCTGCTTTCTCGCTCGTTTGAGGAAAAATTATGTTGTTACCTCGTTTGTACTTTGCTTCGTGTTTGCTTTTGGGATTTTTACCTTTATTACAGCTCAGCTGCAGAGTGAAAAGCGCTGAAGAAAGCAAAAACGTCCAGTTTCCTTAGGGATATCCAAACCCTTCCCGACTCCTCATTCTCCCCCCATTTTAGCGATCGATAGTAGGAAGATCCTGTATTGCAATGTTACAAAACAATGTGAGGGCCCATTTAGAGGAATAATAAAGAAACGAAACAATTTCCTCTGCTTTAATACCCGGTGAAAAGCGCTAGAACAAACACATGCTCGATAAGTGTAGGATGTCAGTAGGTATGGGAACATATACGTGCTGAGAAAAGGAAAAGTTTAGAGTGCATCATAAAGTTGGTTGCGGCTTTTCCTACAGCATATAACATACCCAAGCGGACCGAAACAAGGTTGGCTGCATCGTTAAGTGTGTAGGAAAACGTATGCTGTAAACGAAGGTGTACTTGAAAACATCAATTTCAACCTTCATTACTACGCGGTTCTCTGCCAGAAGACAGTACAAGTACAACCATCCACATCGACACTGCAATGTAAAGCACTGGATAAGGTAGAAACCCGGTAGTTTCTGGTCAGTATCAACATTGTACACCGATAGGAAAGGAAATAGTGCAAAGTTGAAAAAGTTGAACCCTTCTTTGCTTCCGGTTTCTGCGTTCACGTACCCATTTTGGGGTATTTCGAGGAAACTGAAGTCAGTCAGAAAAGCTCAGTTGGTTATTTCAACGTCGATGCAAAAAAGCAGTTTCAAAACTGCAGAACGACACTTTTGGCCTTCGAATTTGTTGAGGCAAGGATTTTTAAGTTTTTCTGATTTAATATTGAGAGAAAATGTTTGTGGCCTCGTTAGAATTTCTTTCGGAAAGGTTCCAGGAGGGGAAAGTTCGTGTATATTTAGTCGAAGCATGTTCAAGAGGATCAACATCATTCATAAGTGCTTTAATTTTTATTAGGTTTTCACTGTTCATAGTTTATGGTTCGTGAGGTCATTATTATAATTGAATACTGATATTGCATAAACCGTCGTTTGGTTTTCGCAGCTTACGTGTTCTAGCACTAATGTGGACCCTATCGCACCACTAATTAATCGCTGCGAGTATGTTGCTGTTTTCTTCTCGGAAAGCTTCACTGATGCAACCTACTGACAACCAGATGTTAGTTTCGGAGCCTGGAATTATTTCATATTTACCAGAACGCGCTGCCTGTTGGAGACTTCCTGCCTGTCGACCCAGTAGCGCCAGCTGTATCCTGCCAGCAACTTAGTCCTGCTACCTGCCGTCAGAGTCGTTCTAGTCATGTGGTCGAGTCCGGTGATAGGGTCTCCCAACCCTTATTGACAGGCAAGTACATATCTTCATGCAACTTCCGTGTTGCAGCACCACATCAGAATCTCCTGCTCTAATGAATGGCTTTCACATCTCCGAGCCTGTTTAAGGCGGTTCTACTATTCACCCGACTCTATGGAGAGGCATCTTTCCTCCGACGTTTTGCCACAACTTCGCATCTACTGTCAAAATGTTCGTCAACTTCGAACGAAGATCGACAATTTCAATCTGGAAGTGCATGATGTGGAGTATGATGTGATAGTACCACAAGCGACATGGCTCGACGATTACATTCACACAGGAAATTCATTCACAGTGTTTCGTAATCCACTGAATAGTAGTGGAGAAGTTTTGATAGCAGTATCCTCAACATTATGCTGATGTGTTGACTCCAGCATGGCTTTGTAACAGTTATGAGTAAAAATTTCAAACTTGTTCCAAAAGTATTGGAGTAGTATACCTTCGATCTGACCGTAGAGATGACCTCAAAGTTTGCATTAAAAACTGTCCAGAATAGTCGATTTTTCATGGGTTTAATTTCACCCGCACTGACAAAAATACCCATGCAGCATCGATCATAGTAACCTATGAGTCAGCAGACAAAATTTGACAGCTCTATCAGTCGAACTCTAACCGTGATGGCAAAAACAGAGAAGCAACTCCGTTAAGTAGTGTGCGCGTTCAAAGAACGGCAGCCCGCCGCGTCGAAAACGGACATCGTGCGGCACTTTGTAGACGCCGGATACGCCCGTTCCGGCATCTACAACATCTTGGCACAATTAGATAACAATCAGAGCATCGAAAGAAAGCCCGGTTTCAGACGGCCGACGATCCTGAGCGACAAGAATCTCTAAAGAATGCTGAAGAGGAAGACCGAGGGAAACGTGGCTACATCGCTGCGTGCGCTTGGCTGGGAGGTCGGTTCAACCAGCCAAACAGTGAAAAAGTACATGGCGATCATGTCAGGAAGCGGAAGTCGAGTCAACTGGTTTCGGAGCTGCAGGCAATGACTCAGCGGCAGCGGCTGAGTAAGATGGTCAACCCTATTTTCCCGGCGAATCGCGATGTGGCGGTGGTGATGGACGACGAGACATGTCTCACCCTGGATGGCAATGACTGGTAGTGCAATTCGTATTTTCTTCCCCCACGAAGGAAGTGAGCTCCGAGGTGAAGTTCATTTCACACACCAAGTTCCCCAGGGGATGTCAAAGCCGCTCTTCTTTTGCTTGGAACTGGTCGTGAACGGGGAAATTTATAATACGGAATGTCTACCGGCAGTTGCGTCGTTCATCAAGAGATACCATAAGGGCGAAGACGCGGTGTTCTGGCTAAATCTGGCAACGGCCCACTACTCGAAGCGATCGATGAAGGAGATGGAGCGGCTGAATATTGATGTGGTACCCAAGTCGGCGAACCCGCCCAACATCCCCCTGCTGCGTCTCATCGAGAGTTTCTGGGCCAACCTGAAGCGTAAGATCTACTCCAACAATTTTGTCATGAAGACTCAGGAGGAGTTGATAAATAAAACGAAGAAAGAACTCAAAAACATGCCTACACGCCGTCACGGCGAATGTGACGGCTAACTGCCGGAAGGCAGCTCGCAAGAGCGTCGAATTTTTTTGCAAGTAATTAACTACCTTCCATGGGAAATTTATCAAAAGCAATTATCTCTCTTATTTTTTTTTATCAACATCCAAAAAAGTCAATTTTTTTAATGCAAACGTTACCATAATAATGCTTCATAGTGAATATATAAGTTCTGTTTGGCATGCTTGATATGGCGCTTCAGTTTGAAGACTTCAATCATCACAACATGTGTTGGACTGCTTCAGAGTATGGCGGGCTTAATATTTATTTATTTAATATTATACATCAACAGGCTTGTTTGTTCCAATGATGCGTTGTTGATCTCGCAAATAACATAAAAATAAAAATAACACATTAATAGCTTATCTAAACACATTAAAAAATCTAGTCCGAAGCGTATCACGTGAAATGATAAAATCAAATTCCGTTGGCACCCGACTTAAAATCCTTTGTAGGCCTGTAATGGCGCTGTTTTGTCCGTAATTAGCGCGGTGATGTATTGGTTGCAGCAGATGATATTTCCGCAAGGCTCTAGGTCGCACAAAGAAATTTATTTGTCGTCGGATTTCGGAGCAATCCGATTCTGCAAAATTTCGGAAAGAAGAAGAGCCTTCGCAACATTTCTTCGTGTACTTAGGGTATCCAGCCTAATCAGTTGAAATCGATCCTCGTAGCTTAGCAGACAAACTGGATCATTCCATGGCAACCGTCGTGGTGCGAACCGAATAAATCGCCGTTGAACTGATTCAATTCTCTCGATTCATTTTGAAGGTGAGGGCTCCAAACAGTTGAACAGTATTCCAAAGTTGAACGAACCAACGCACAGTAGAGCGCCTTTAAGCAGTAAACTTCGGTGAACTCTTTAGTTAGTCTAAAAATAAACCCTAGGTTTTTCGAGGCTTTGTTCACTATAAATGACACATGTTGCTTGTACGTCAATTGGGAGCAGTGATGTCCATATCTTCAGTGTGGTAGAGAAAGATTTTATTTTTTCCACACACTCTTTCTACCTCAACGAGTGCTCTTCTCTCTTGCTTATATTCACCCCCGTTTTTGCATGCGGGTAGCGCTTGTAAGAGGAGAAAAATGGTTTTTAATCACACTACAGTTGATCGCTCTAGAGTGAGAAGAAGGGCTCTCAGATTCACAGAAGCGAATGCAGAAAAATTCCCTGACGCGTGCGCCCCAGTGAGCTCACTGGCGTGGGCTCTTCTGCTAATATACAGCAGTGATTGCAAATTCGTTTTGACGATACATGACAAAGGAAGAAAGAAGAATGTTTCTTTCCGTTTTCACTTTCAATCGCACCAGCTGATCACAGAAAGAGTACTAGCGCGTCCTCGCACAAGTGTACGCGACAGTGATCGCAGGCGAGAGCATGTGGGCGAAGACAGATGAGAGCACGTGAGAGCGGTCGTTTAAAAGAGAGAGTAATTCACTCACTTCAATCAATCCCATCGCAGGCGCACACTTTCACCCTGTCTATTTATCACCAAATAAAAGAGTACTTTGCTTTATCTGCGGTGAATTATGCTTGTATTCTCTGAGAAGGTACGAATCTCACGCGCCAGCGCAACATTAGTGTGAAATGCCATCTCTGATTTGGAGTCAATAATAACTCCCAAGTCCTTGATTTGGTCCACTCTTTCCAAAACAACTCCAGCGAGGGAATAATTGTGGACTATTGGATTGTTCAATCGAGAAAACGTAATAGTCGAGCATTTTTCAGGATTACGGCCATCCGATTCTTTTGGCACCAATCAACGAAGGAGTCCAACTGTTGTTGCAGAAAATGCACGTCAGCGTCTGAGCAAATATTGAGGTAAAACTTGAAGTCGTCCGCAAAGTCTCGGTCCAGCAAGAACTGCGTTCACGCCGTTGAAGTAAAAGAGAAAGATGAGTTGTTCAAGATGACTGCCTTGTGCAATTCCTGACGTTATAGGAAATGATGCCGAGGTGGATTCACTAACTTGCGAGTGACGACCAATCGCATAAGATTGGAGCCAATTTAAAAGTGTTCCATGCATTCCAAACCTTTCAAGCTTCGCCACAGCAATTTGGTGGTTTACCTTGTCGAATGCTGTGGATAGGTCCAAATAAAGTACGTCCGTTTGGGCTCGATCAAGTATACTGTCCACCACGTAAGAAGTGAGACACAATAGGTTTGACGTAGTTGAACGACTGGGAAAAAAAACCATGTTGATCTGGACAGAGGTGTTGCTTGCAATGGAAGAACAATCGGTCTACCACAACTAGCTCGAAGAGTTTGGAAACGGCGCATAACAAGGATATTCCACGATAATTGTCTACATCTTTCTTACCACCTCTTTTATGCACTGGAAGCATGAACGCATTTTTCCAGCAGAGAGAAAACACTCCATCCGAAAGTGATTGGTTGAAAAGCTTTTGTAGAGGAATGAGGAAGCTGTTAATGCAATTTTTCAAAAAGAGCGACGGAATTGCATCGGGACCTAAGCGCGTTGACGGTTTCAGTTTACGGGTTGTTGCTGGAATCATCATCAACGGTGATATCGGGCATAACTAAGCCTGAAGATTGAGTGTTACTAGATGCCGATGTTGTCTGTCTGTCTGTCAGTAAGCCATTCATTAGAGAAAATGCGAGACAATTTTGAAGCAAATAAGTCGCATATGACTTGTGGAGTTACCGTCCCATTCCACATCATTGACGAAGGAAGACCATACTCTTTACGCTGCTGTTTGACATAATTCAAAACGGATTTAGGATAGGATTTGAGTCTTCGTTGTATGCCAGTCCGATAGCTATTGAAGCATCTCCTTCCCACGCTTTTATAGATCTTGTTCAATCTTATGTAATGATTCCGCAGCATTATAGTTTTATTTTTTGAATTCCTTAGAGCGGCTTTCTTTTGACTTTTTAGTTTACGAAGCTCAGCAGTCTGCCAAGGAAGATGGCCTACTAATATAGTCTTCTTGGGAACATATTGATCTAGCGCATACGAAAGAATATGCGAAAATGTCTCCGCTGCTGTGGTTACATCGATTCCGTCAAAAATGTTGTCCCAATCCAACGATTCAAAAAAGGGATCATAGTCAGCGTTTGTGAAGTCGTAAAGTACCCGTACGGGGTCGTCACTATTCCTTACTACATTCCCTTTATCGATACTGAGATGTAAAGGTGGGTGGTGAGGAACAACTTTCAACAGCGGCACGGGAGCAATATAGATGGAGCAGTGTCACAGGAGCTGACGAAACATAAATCGAGGCTTCTACCGTTCTCGTTAACGATATGATTGATCTGAGGAACCGTTACAGTGCTGTAGTAATTGAGAATACTAGCGGTGAACCGGTTGAATGTCGAATGACCAGCGTAAGGATATAGGAATCCATTATCAGAAGAACGCCAACTAATTCCAGGCAAATTGAAATAGCCAACGATCACGATATCGTCAGTTGATGATGCTCTATCCACAATTGATGAATGTGACTACGTATGAGCTTCGACCAGTGAGCTGTCGCGTGTTCTATCAGGAGGAATATAAATTACACACAAGTAAAGGTTACGGTCAGCGAGTTCAATCATAACTGTTCCACGCCAGCCCATGCATCATCATCGATCAAGAGTGTTCTTATACCTCGCCGAACAGCAAGGAGGACACCGCCTCCTCCAGTTTTTCTGCAGTTTTGCGGACCACGATCACAACGGAAAACATCGTATTGGCGGTCTAGAACTTGAGTCAAGGTAGTATTCTGAGTGATCCAGGTTTCAAAGAACGTAAGAATATCATAACTGCAGTCTAAACAAGCCAGCATGTAGTCGTCGAGACACGAATTTAACCCTTCAACAATACATGTTCAACATACCTTCCGTTGAAGAGTATGGGCCGATCTTATTGCTGTCGAAGAGGTGTAATCCTGATGCAGTTTTAGAACAATGAAGAGATGGAATGGAAGGCACGCGAGTATCGCTAGCGTTGACAATGTGCTCAATTACATCGGAGCAAAATGCTTCCGCATTTGGTGTTTGGATTCGTCAGTGTCTCGAACATATGAGATAGTAGCGCAGCAAGTGGCATGAATTTCAGGGTTCGTAAATGCTCTGATTGTATTGTACTTGCCTGAGCGAGTAAGTTGGATAGCCCCCTCACCATTCCCAATCACAGGAACGGAACGACTTGGAAGGCAGGAACCAGCGGCTAGTGGTAATGAACTGGAATGCTCGACTGCGATGGGTGGCTCAAGGGTATCCAAAATGTTTTCTTTGTTTTCTATACTAGGGTACAATTAAAATAAATCGCATTACAACCGTCACGAAAAGTGGTCAGGTTTTGAGCGTTAATATTTTAGTCGTTTCTCAAGAGATTCTCAAAATTTTTGCACCAATTGATCGGAAATTTTTCTACGTATCAATTTTAATAGAGTACATTTTTGATTTTAGGCCACTCATTTGGATACTATTGAAGAATTCAAACACGTTAAGCCTTGTCTTAAAACGTATATTAAACCCTTCAGACCTAAGGAGTCAAATATTAGCATTAGCATTAGCATTTACTGTAACACAATATCGTAGGTGGTGAAGACTTAATCTACTGTTAAGAGAACTATCATATCCGGATCCGTTGTCGTTCGGTAAGAAACCTGGGGATGATTTCGAACCCTTAGATACCAGACATGCTGCCTCCAGTAGACTAAGTCAGCCCTGGCCACGTCCTTGCAACTGTAGGGGAGTGGGAGAAAATGTTAGCCCAACACATACTTAAGAGAGATGCAGAGAACTCTACGACCTTCAGAACTAAGGGGTCAAATATGATCCCAAAAGTAATATGGCTGTACTAAATCACAGACTGAATCAAGGTGTTCTTTGTTTTCGACCAATTTGTTCTATATCAATTCCTATGCATATTCTGAAAAATGCATAAAACATATGATGATAAGGCATTATTGACGACCTTGAACCCCTTGAATATGACGAAGTTCAAGAAGAAAAAATAAATGCCTTATTAATAGTGTAATATTTTGTTTGAGAAAATGGTACATATGCATGCTTATTATTAAATTTTCGTTAATAAACATCAAATATTTTCGTTTCAAAATGTACTTGAGTTCAGAACTTCAGATCTACAGTTGTAACAGTAGCTGTTAGGACAAAATAAGGTTACGATATATATTTAAGCATATTGCATTAATCTTTTGGAAGGTCATCAATCATTGTTTGATAATTTTGTGATGTTTTAGGTCATCCAAACTGTACTTAAGATCATAACATATGATCTTAAGTAGTAATTATACACTTTGATTGTTATTTTTTGTATTCTTCCCAGCGCGGAAGTAACGATCTTTGATGAAATTTTGCAGAAGCAGATAATTTCTCATCTCCATGCGAAGCGTAGCGCGGTATGTATGATCGGTAGTATCCGGATCAGGCACATAACCCTTTGTCATACTAACCTATGCAGGATAGGCAAGAGGGGAAATCCCCTTGACTGACAAAAGGTTATGCAACCGATCGAGCTCTTATACTATTTATTGCTTTTTTCTAGTTCTAGCGATTTGTCCCTCTCCCAATACTGCCTATCACGGGGGATAAATTATCTCCCGCTGTTGGGTTTATTTTAAGCATGCACTGCCTATTTCACACATTTGCTCTTCTCGTCATACTATAACTTATAGATCTCGGAGAGAACGATGGTGAGTGGTGCAAATTTTGATCCCCACCAGTATGATTTAATGGATTACCCCATTATGGGCTTTCTACACTTTGATTGTTATTTTATGTTCAAATGCCCTCCGCTCGATTCCAAACTTGTATCTTTCAATTTCAAAGCCTGCCGTTGCCCTATACGGAACTATCAATACATTTCTCTTCATGTCTATTCGTTCTAGCAATAAAATTACTGTCCACTCCTAGCGCTTCGCATGGATATGAGAAATTATCTGCTTCTGCAAAACTTCATAGTTATTATAGCTTTTGGGATTAACAAAAGCTACGCTAGGTATCAACTGTATTCAGTGAATATTTTCGAACGTAAAAAATATGTAAAAAACTGGGATGATCTAGGTCATCCAAACTGTGCTGAAGTTCAAAACATAAGATCTACAGTTGTGACAATAGTTTTTTTTTTTGGCTACATATGGTTACTATATATATTCAATCATATTAAATGTATCTTTTGGAAAGTAAACCATAATTATTTTGAAACTTTGTGATCCTCTTGGAGTTAAGAGCTTGAAATCTACGGTAGTAACAGTAGCACTTTAGTATATATTCGTTGAATATTTTCGAGCGTAAAAATAAACAAGAAGATTATTTTGAGAATCTAAGCCATTCAAACTATCCTGGCGTTCAAAACCTAAGATTTGCAGTTGTAACAGTAATTTTTAGGCATAACATAGTTACAATAAATATTAAAACATATTCAATAAATATTCTCAAAGGTCAACAAACATTATAGGGCAATACGACTTCTGGTAGGTCAACCAAACTATCCTTGAGATCAGAACGTACGAGCTACAGTTGTAACAGAAACTTTCTGGGCTACGATGTGTATTGAATCATATTCACTAAATATCTTGGAAGAACAACTGACAGTATGAAATAATCTTCAGATGTTCTAGGTTATCCAAACAATCCTGGTGTTCAAAACTAAAGATCAACAGCTGTAACAGTAGCTTTTTGGGCTACACAAAGGTTAGTTAGTTTGGTTGGCATAGAATATCGCATGATTATGTTATAATGTCTGTTTGTCATCCAATACATTCATTGAATATGTTTGAATACACAGCATAAAAGGCTATAGCAGATAAAGCTATTGTTTATAAAGCTGTTGCAGATAAAGCTATTGTACCTAGCACGACCAAAAAAAAACCGTTTCTATGTTTTTATGCACCAAAATCAGTCAAAGATTATTGCATTGTAAATACAATCCGAATGGCTTACATTTAGTTGCGTAGACATTATTTCGAATTGCTCAATGGGGTTGTACCTTGTAGTTTTTCCAATTAAAATCGTAGCTTTCAGTGTTTAAACGTCTTTGTTTATTTACAAACCTTAACTTAGTGCTTTATTATCGAATTATTGTTCTGATTGTTAATAATTGCGTGTTTATAACTCCCAAATTGTGTTTTTATATTTTGAAAATGTATCTGACACCCTCATTAATCTACTGGATCAGAAAAGATAGTAATCCTGTAAAATAAAATAAAAAATAAATTAGTTCCAAGGTAATCATTTGTCGCTCTATATCAATTTGCAATTAGTTAATTTATCAAGTTGAAATCGAATCAACTATTTTATGTATCTTTATAAATAAATTAATTGACATTTGTTTTCAGTCCTTGAATGATTATTATTATTGCCGTCGGAATATTAATTATAATTAATAATTAATACTTCGTGACTAGAATTTCAAACAACTTTACAAAAACAAGTTGTAATGTTTCTACACATATAGCTGATTATTTATGGTATTTTGAACTAGTACTTTAGGTTCATCAATTCTCACACTTCCAGCGTCTTTAATTCAAATCATTCAATGATTATGAAAATCGCTTTTAGATTATTTTTTTACTCAGAGTGCTGGCGGTAGCTACTTACTTCAGGTGCTGTTTGCTTCCAACATTTGTGAATTGAAAATGCCCGCTCACATGAAGAGGTCCCTTCCACCATCCCACGGCACTTATTGTTGACTATCAGTGCTACCGAATTCATTTGCTTTGGTATTTTATGATAAACCTCAATCATATCAACGTCGCCACTTGGCTTGGTGACGTTAAACTTCTGGAACATGCAATCCATGTAGCATTTGAGTTTTTCATCATCGTCAAAAATATCCGGCCCGTTGAACCGAGCGATAGCGTCCTCGCTGACAGTCGTTTCGGCAACGCATTCCCGATGCTGGTTGGCCGTCATTTCGATACCCATGGTTCGAGTGAAATCTTCTGGCTTCTGTGGAGCTGCACGTATCAACGTGTGTAAGTTCCAGCTGGTCAACGCCACCAAAGTCCAAAAGCAGCGGTACGATATAGCCATTTTTTCTAATTAGTCAGCTAAACACGGTCATACTGAACCAGTCCCCATACCAACCTGCTTATTTTATGCTTTGCACGGTTCCCATATTCATAACGGAACCGCACCGTAGTTTGAAATGGATGGCTGTTCTGAATACTCCATTGCATCAAACGTTGGCACCGGTAAGCACGTTAATAACTACCTCTCACGAGCTAATTGTCATTTGAGTTTCGTTGCCCTTCACTCACCAGCAAGCACATTTCGAAAAGCGAAAACCACGATTCATTGCCTCCACAGAATGACAAATGAAAGATGAGCGTAGGCATTGTAAATAAATAATCCAACTAATTACTAGTTCAAAGTTCTGTTCGATTCCCATTTCCACAAGGAAAAGCAACTGGTGTCGCTGGCAAATATGAAACTTTTTCCGCTTTTTCAATCATAACACGCACATTTCAAACACGTGATGAAAGCTGGGGAAAAACTTCTGAACTGTATTTACATTGCGTAACGTAAATTGGTCTGAAAAGTTAAATTGCATTTAGATTAGTTATGATAAAGTGAACAAGCTTTGATAAGCACCACCCCCTCAGAAAAAGCAGCCTCCCCAACGAATAGGGATGAAAAACCCAAAAGATAGAAAAGTTATTTACAAAGTTTCGAACATAAATAGGCACTCTTTTGAGCGGTGATATCGCTTTTATTTTCTCAGCTCCCTCGAGTATTGGTTAATGCGACGAAACACCGATTGCTATATTTGGAATCTCGAGCAAATATAATGCGAATTTGGTGTTCGTGGCTTTAATAGACACAATTTTCTGGATCCGAGCCAACAGTGACAAACACTTGGCGGCATTAATAGCTAATTTATAGGATTTTTTCATCCAGTTGTCTCCGGGACAGCATGGCGGTGCTCATAAAATTCCACTTGCGAAAGTCATCAGCTGCATCTGACTCCCAACCGGAGGCATATATATTAGCCTGAACAGTGTTCAGTTATCCGGTATCTACGGGCCATTTGGTCATCGATGCTTCCCTGTTTTGGCTGTAGGTAAAAGACTGAAGAGCTTCAAGCACAAAACCAGCCTACCCACATAAACTTAGTCAAACACTTTCTGCATCCGGCTGACTTCTACTACGGCATGGTAGAGGAATTCCGCAAAGTGCATTATGAGTGTGGGTGGCTTATTGCCTCTGTGGAAAATGAAACCGCATAGATTATCCGGAGACCGATAAGCTTTCCGATGGATTGCTGTGGATTCCAGCTTTCGTAAATGGTTGTGGAGAAATTTCGTTTATTAACCAGAATGTGTTCTCCCGGTGGTGGTTCCACAGTGCCTCGCTCGGCTGCTAATTGGGCATCATTGCTCAGCAAGCTGATGTTGCAAAATTATGGAGATGCATTTCAACAGAAATAGCCGGCTTTTCATTCGAATCATTATCAAGTTAGAACTGCTTTTCATCCGACACAGATTAGGATGGATGAATTACTGAGCAATAACTCTATACTGAGCAAGATTTAGAGCAGTAGGCGCAACTACACGAACACCTTGTTAGAGTATATATTAGTATCGTTTTCTATTCATCTGTTAAAAAATCATCAGGTGTCTTATATAATCATCAGTTTTGCGCCGCTGCTATTCTTCCTACTCCATCTTCGCAACATTTGCACAGCTAATATTGTCACTAATACAGTGGAGACAATACACATCGAAATAATTCAAATTAATAATCGTATTGTAGTTTACAATTGATTTGAAAGGATTTTTTTTGCATTAAAATGATTTCAGACTTTCACCAAACACGCTCAAAGAGCCAGAAACGTTGCAACTAATGAGCTAGCTCAACCGAATGAAAAAAAATTCATTCATTCGGTGAGCTAACATTTAATGTTGATATAGTTAATGTTTCCTGCTAAAACAGAAAGAAAAAGCGATACCAACGAGGCACCGCTCTGCAATTTAACCTTTGCCAGTAATAATAATCCGTTCACTGGAATAAAAACCATCGTAATAATTCTAGCACAATACTTACCGCCTCTAACTTCACATGTCAATATCAGATTGTCATCTTCTTGCAAGGGGCCTATCGCACCAGCAACATCTCGTCCAGATGCATCATACACCAAAATTTGATGGGGTGGAACTGAAAGTAGAATTAAAAATAACATTGACCGTATAAACTAGTTGAAATTTTTGAAAGCTACTGGAAATATAAATGTTCTGTAATATGTGAATAATTTATTTTCGTTGACAAAAGGCTTTGAAGATGGTTTTTGTGATGATCTTTTTGACCAAACTTCCTTTCTACGACCAATATGTTTGGGCCATGATCCATGATCACATCACGGGTCAATTGCAAAAGATTCTAAATGAAGCATTACACAGATAAAATGAAACATTGAATTTTCTGCGTTATATAATGCATATAAAAGGAATGCTAGATTAAACAGAAATGAATTGGATATGTTATGTAAATTTAAGCCAGATAATGCCTGAACCAAGCCTGTTGTATGAAAGATTGCAAACATTGTTGTATGGCGCATCAAAGACTACAACCAATTGCGTTGTTTATGCCTCCTTTGGCTTGGAATTAAACGAGGTGAAATTTTACGCGCTTGTTAAAATTAATTATTTTTTTCTGTGTATACGTCGTATACCTTAAGTTTGCACTAATTTGGCTGAATTGAGCCTATAATCCAAGTATTGCAACCTAGATGAATAGAAAATAGTCGCACGTAATAAACTTACTGTTAACAACTTCACAGAAAGCTTCAGTCCCAATGTTAGGGATATATTTTTGTTTATGTTCCCAACTATGACGTGTTGGATTAATAACGTAGTAAAAATGTAGTTATGGTAAGATTTTCAATGGAAATGTATAAGTTTGCGATTGTTTATTTTGAAATTACTCATCCAAACATCCAAGGAACAAAATCTGTGTAGAGTAAATTATGATATTTTCGTTATCGAATACCGAATAAATAATATGTGAGAAACACTTAAATGTTTCAAAGCAGTTTGATTTGAGTTTGTTTGTAAAATTTTGTTTTGGGTAGAGTAAATACAACTTTCATAGTTAATCTATCGAATTGGACGAAGTTGCACCAAGTTCTATGAATAAACCCAATTTGGTACTTATTGACCAACATTACATCCACATCTCTCGAAAGTTTCTCACTATATATAACGAGTTATGTAACTTTTTGTGATACACACTACCTAGCGTTTCATTAAACTTATTGAAGCAAGTCTACACTCTGTCCATTTTCTATAAGACCAGATAATTTTTGACTGCCACCTCTCAGGAAAAAAACAAATCGCTTCAATTTGTACCATGACCTGTTTGTGTGAGTGAGACCTATCTAACCTAATATGCGCGTGCGCGCGCGCGTGTGTGTGTGTGTGTGTGTGTGTGCGTGCGTGTGCGCGCGCGCGCGTGTGTGTGTGTGTGTGTGTGTGTGTGTTCCAACAGGATAATGCCGCTATTTATACCAGCAAGGAAACGAAGGCTCAGGAACCAAAAACTCGATTTGCTCGACTGGCCGGCGCGTTCTCATGACCTAAATCCAGTCAAAAACCTTTGGGGGATTTTGGTTCGCAGGATTTATGTTGACGGAAAGCAGTATGCCACTGTTGATGAGCTGAAGTCCGCTATTACGACAGAATGGGAAAAAATTGAGAAATATGAATCCTAGAGGGTTTGAGCTGTTTAGTGGAATACTTGTAACTATAAATTAGAAGAAAAATTAGTAATCTCCATTTAATTCCAACTACCTTTGCTTATCTTCGACAGATACGCGTATTTCGTCTACAATGTGCAGACTTCTTCAGTGTCTCGTACTAATAACTCGAGTATTCCACTAAACAGCTCAAACCCTCTAGGACCAGTCGAGTTATTAGTACGAGACACTGAAGAAGTCTGCACATTGTAGACGAAATACGCGTATCTGTCGAAGATAAGCAAAGGTAGTTGGAATTAAATGGAGATTACTAAGTTTTCTTCTAATTTATAGTTGAGGAATATGTTCTACTGAATTTAGTAAACAGTATGCCAAATCGATTTTTTCAGGTCATTAATCGAAATGGCAAAGCTACGGATTATTGAACTTACAATATGCTAATTTTTTATAAGTTTTACTTAATAAAAATGCGTAATATTTGAAAAAAAAAAAGGAATTTTTAATCAAAATAAATCTAAGACAAACAATAACTTGCTATGCACTCTACAAAAATACGCACATTGACCCGAAACTGTTATTATTATAGTTCTACAATTTGGGGGTGGTCTTATAGAAGTTGGACAGAGTGTATAACTGGTTGAACTTTGCTTACGCTAACATGCTGTATGAGCTTTAATGAAAATTGAATCCATCGTTGTATATTAGTACAGAGACATCTATAATAAGATCGAAGTAGACCGCGCTCCTGAATCGACGTTTTTCAATTATGCTGTTTGATTTCTTCCGCGAAATAATATTTAAGTTCCAAAACGTTGAACATGGGACTGCAAGGTGGTATGGTAAGTTGGTGTAATTTTGTGAAGGTATGCAGTTTATGTCACATTTGGTATTAGCGGTATTGAAGTTTCAACGGACAGTGATACTGTCGTCAATAAAAATCTCAATTCGAAATGTTAGTGTCAAGGCCAACCGAAAGTTAGAGGGAACTGTGAAAATTTTTCTCCTTGTGGAACTTTCAATGATGTAGTTGCGACAAAGAATACAAATGCAACATTGTCCACAGAAGCAACAAGAATTAACAGTTCCAGTTCTGAGACGGCAACAGTCGGAGTCAGTGTTTACGAGGAGAGGGGGGGGGATGTCTGGTGTAGTAAGGGAAAAGGCCATTTTACAACCAGCATTAATCGTCAGCCTAGTCCAACACAGATGCAAGATTCTCCGAATCTCAACCTCGTGATTTAGGCTTATCACAATCGTAGAAGGAATAAGGCGAGAAGACTAGAAGATGATATAGGAATGTAAGGAATGTTTTAGATCACCCGGATGCCTTAAAAGAAGCAGAACGCTAACCAGTTGGACCCCACAAAGGGGTTTTGACCAATTGAGAGGTGAAACAAAGTCACGTAGCTGGAGGAATCCTCATTCATCCAGAGGCAGAATGGTTATCAAGAGCATACAAAATCATGACAAGATCGATAAGGACTTGAACAAGAAGGAAAGTAAACAGAAAAGGGAAGAAACAACGAAGATTGGTAAAAATGGTACAGTTTGACTTATTATATACATAAAACCATAACTAAATACACGCCAGAATCAAAAAACTTAATTTTGATTCTGGAAGTGTGATTGCATCTTATATATCCATTTGATATATGGGTGTATTCATGCGGGGCTTATTGCATATGATAGCGACCTCAGAATGTACGTGTAGAAACAGGCATTCTCGAAATGGGTGGTTGGAACTGCAACGGAGCTATCACCTTTTATCTCAAGGGCTAAAAGCAGTGTTGAGCTCCATCACGGTACTGACAGCGTTAGAATTGACAAATGAGATTCTTGCAATTGACAATCAAAGCAACAGAAGAGTATCTCACTCTCTCAAACTTATCATCAGTATGAAATAACAGCCGAGAGATATTTTTCTCTCGCGTTTCTCACTCATATTCTATATCTTGTACAAGTGTTACGGGATACGATCGTATCACCAAGAATAAATATACCGTCATGGAAATTGACCATCTATAACAATGTTCAATGAAAATTTCAAAACGAGCCATTCTCTATCAAACCAGGTTGCCATTGACATGAGGTGTTTTGAAGTTGATTTTTTCATTTCGTTTCAATTGATTGATCGGAAGTGGTGTAAAAAGAGAATTCTTCAACTCGAATTGGGGGACCCCTCACTCGCCACTAGGTCAAACAGTTTTGTAAAAAGCTTAATTTTGCGCAATTTTGAACCTGCTTATCATGATGAAATTTGTCAGAAGCAGATAATTTCCCATCATCATGACAGCTTTGTCCCAGTTATATTATCCTTTTGTTTCCGGGCTACTTGTACCTGGCCAGCAAACTGTGATCACCCATCTGCGGCTTACTTCCTGAGACTACAGGGACCGAGAATTTGGTAAACTGACCATGAGCAGCAACTATTTAATACATTAAATAAGTAACATGCCAAGCCTCTGCCAAACGATGATGTGACCCATTATTCTTGAGCTAACCACGAGTTATTGGCGACCCACTTCACTAAAATTGAAAAATAAAACATGTTTAATTACAATATTGAATATTGGCTCCGCAAAGTGTTACACACGCTTAAGCCTAACAATTAAAGGAATTGATTATTAATAAACATGAGAGGCTCTAGGAACGGAAAGTAATTTGTTGCTAGAACGAAGAAAAATGAACAGAAAGAATTGATAGTACCGTTAGAGTATGCCAGGCTGTGAAATTGATAGATTCAAGTTGAAAACGAGCGGAAGGGCATTTGAACGGTAGTATGCGATCGAGCACACATTCTTTTAATGCCTGTTCATAAACAACGTAGACTCATTTTTGAAAATCTCAGATCCCCCTCCCCCTTGAAGACCTTTCTCCATACATTTTTTTGAAATTTTGTAGGGAGCGTAGACTCCCTCCCTATCAGAAAAGTCTACGTGGTTTATGAATAGCCCCTTACCAAGCTACTCCAGTGCAGGGTAGGCGAGGAAGAGGTTGCCTGGTGACTGGTAAAAGAACATGCTCTTATAATACCTATTGCTTGATCCGGTTCTAGAGATTTGTTTGTTTCCCTCTCCCAATGCCTAACATGGGTGAGAAATTATCTCTTGCTGTTGGGTTTATTTTTGGCATGCACCGACTCTTTCACACATATTATTCCTCTCGTTATACTATTACTTATAGACCTCGGAGAGTGACGACGGTGAGTAATGTAAATACTGGTCCCCATCACACAGCATATTATGCAATATCTCTTAAATTTGCTTAAGCATCTCTTGCAAACAGCATGTTAATAAAAAGAAAAAAAAGTATGGTTTTAATTCGGCACGAAACAAAATTTGACCGCCATATTGAATTTGGCCGCCATTTTATATTTTTTTAGAAAAACGTTTTTTTTTTTGCCTACATTCGCAACCATCGATTTTAATTAATTGTTGCTAACATCGGAAAGCTGAGAAAAAATTGAATCAGTTACATTTATAAAATTAGGTGAGCATTGGACTTTGCCTACTATCATAGCTAATGTTCTTTAGCGAGTATTGCAGTTTACAACAGATGACGCAAAATCAAAACGAGGTAGGCTGGAGCTGTGTGCCGCACGTGGTGTGTGTCTTTGTGTGGTTTAACGTTGCTTGGTGTTAGTGAGTTTGTTCAAAACAATGCTTGGCAATTTGCTGTGCATAGCCGAACAAATGGTGCATTTTTCCTTAACTGATTTAAAAAAAAATGATCAAGACCTGTGCAACTCAGGATTCCAAAAAGATGATGCGTCATAGGAACCGTATTTGCTGTAATCCTTTTTCGAAAATTAGTCATACAAACTGGAAAAAAGCCTCGAAACTTACGAAAAAACACAAAATCTCGTTGACTATTTTGAATCAATTGGATTTGCTACCATCCTCAGTCTTGTAGATCGGATATGTGCATCCTGCCGTTTAAAAGTGACCCGGCTGCAGCAGAATGGCTCTTCTGAGGTTAGGATGGTTTTTGAACAGGAAGGTGAGATAAACTTAAATAAACTAATCACCATCGGTTGAAAGCATTTCTATTGCGACTTGGAAACCAAAACATCTGTATTGGAGAGCTTCGACGAAAGGGTCCCCGATGTCAACTATTCAAACAATCTGTGAATGCACTGAAACATATGTTGAAGTTAAATTGTCCAGTATAAATTGTCAAAGATATAATTGATAAAAACAGTGCTTCATCAAAAACTGGTATAGTTCCAGATTTTATCATTGCTTACACCCTCTTGGAGTAGGCAAAAAAATATCAATGAAACAGGCCCACTTTATAGACGGTTGTGAAAAAAAAATAATAGAACCTTTACAAGACCATAAAGATTTTGAAAATGTTCTAACGAAATATGTTTTGACCACTTGTGAACCTTCAGAAAACCTATTGGCTGTTATCAAACCCAGCATAGGGCCAAATGGCCGCAGCTGTCAAACCTCACGGTGATATCGTGGTTGGTTTTTGTTGTTCTGCTCTGTTCGATTCTCTGCTCTTCTGATTCATTTAACTATAAATAATATCAAAGAAAAAAAATTTAGGGTTGCGGGACGTTTTGTTTGATAGCAAAAGATCCAAAATAAATTGAGTATATAAAGCGTATCATGCTTCAAATGGCATGCTCATTTAATTACAAAGTGAATATTGGTACGATAAGAGCCGAAAATAAATGCTTCCCGTAGATTATGTAAGTTTACATCAACAAAAACTAAATTGAAACAAATATATTCGATAAATTAATCATGAATTTTTTGAAAAATTATAGAATCCAATAAGATTATCTAAAGGCATTTATTCAATATGGCGATTGGATCACAGTTTTGCCAAAGAGCCAATTTATCTTCACAATGGCTACTATAAAACCATTTGGTCATATGATGACTTTCCTCAATGCCAATTTACCGTTTAATGCATTTACTGGAGGCGAAATGGTTTTAAAATGCTTTTTCAACTGACCATAATAAGATAATTCGAATAAGTCCTAAAACGGCATTTCTAAACAGCATTTTACGAGTTCATAAAGTCAACATAAAACATTTGATAAGAGTAAAAGGCATTTTAGAAGACAAGGTTCTAAGACCGTTGTAAAGAAGCTGTGTAGGTTCTCATAAACCTGACTTAAAGTTGAAACCAATTGGCACCTCTTACTGCAAGAATAAAACCAAATCAATTTCTAGTGGCTTTCATACAACATTAATAAAACTTAATAAATCTGGATGGTTTTGGCATTTTATTTGAGATTGTATCGTTCGTGACAGATTAGAACGTTTACACTTTACAAGGTATGATAATAATTAGGTAAGATCCTTGACCGTTACATACTGTATATTGTTCAAAATTTATACAATTTTAATTGTCAAAATTTAAAATCTTCAATCTCAAATAACTTGGGAATTACAAGTTTATAAAATCTTAAATATTAAAAAATATATATATTAAACTCAACGTGACATAACTCAGAGCGTATGTCTACATGCTTGGGACAAAACTTCAATGCCAGTTCCAGTATGATTTTTGAAATCTTGGCCTTATAATATTTGTGGAAAATTTCAACATTATTGGTAAAACTTAATTTGAGCGCCGCGTTTTCAATTTTACGAATGATTTTACTTTTACCGAGAAAAATATGGAGGGGTGACTCGTTGTCTTCTAAAAATAAATCAATCGAATCACTTCCTGGGAAATTTTCCAAGAAAACTTTTCTTTGCAGACTGCAAAGCAATTCGACGTTTGTGGTAAAAGGTATATAGGTAAAATTGATTGCTACACAAATGAAGGACAGATTGATCTGTTTTTGTTTTTTCTGGCAGCACTGCAGTCTGCAGCTTACTGCTTTCTGCGTGAAGAAACCATTTTCACTCAGCATGGAGGAACTGTACTGCTGCAAAGCGGTTCGTTTGGATAGCAATCAGTTTTAGCTAAATAACTTTTTCCACAAGCGTCACATCGCATGCGGTCTTCGAGAAAGTTTTCATGATCAAATTCTCAGGTAGTGATTGGATTGGTTTATTTTTAGAGGACAACGAATCGCCTCGTCAGGTTATTCTCTGAAAAAGTAGGTTTCCCCATGGAAAATCTTATGGAAAATAAAAACCGCGGGCGCTAAAATATAGTTTCACCGATCGAGCTAAAATTTTGCGTAACTGTTAGAACCAAAAAACAAGTTCCCAAAAATCAAAGATCCCAGACTAATGTCAACGCATCCTACCTCTCCTGTAGATTCAAAAAATGCATTGTGGTTCAATTCGATTCATCCGAATCCAACTAATTTTAATCATCTCTGCGGTTGTGTCATTTCTCGAGTACTTTTTCAAACAGACGAATCTGATTTTGAAAACAAATGGGGAATCTTACAAACGTTAAATTCTTGAAATTTTTAACACTCTCATTCAAACTAGGACTACCAACACAAGGAATAACATTTCCCTAACATGATGGTGA
Source organism: Aedes japonicus (assembly GCA_034211315.2). Lineage (NCBI taxonomy): Eukaryota > Metazoa > Arthropoda > Insecta > Diptera > Culicidae > Aedes > Aedes japonicus. The sequence goes on along the minus strand of JASCZW010006144.1, from coordinate 41,767 downwards.
TGCTTCTTTCCGTGAGGATGCTGAGAGGCTTAAGAAATTTTCATTTAAATCTTACTTCCCCTATTTGTTTACAAAATCAGATACGTCTGTTTGAAAAAGTACTCGAGTTCTTTGATATGCTAAAAGCATCAATATTGAAACAAAAAAAAAACAAAAAAAAAAATGGGACGTCATCCAACCCAATTATTTCCCGGATCCTTTCTGGTACTGGTTTCGTTCGTATTAGATGAGATTGGATTATATATTGGGCACTTTAAAATAAATAAATAATAAGAGATAGTGTTTCATCCGGTAGACCGTTTTGAACCCTTTTTAAATATTCCTTAATACAATCAAGAAGTTTCTCGCTCAGCCATTATACTTTTACAAACGCTTCTATTTGTTAAATAACCGTGGTGCAGTGATTGCTAGGCAAAAAGGACTCGCAGCGATTGGCGGTTAAGCGGAAACATTTAGCTGCTCTTCCACGATGGTTTCCGAATATACGGGAAGGGGTGCTCATTAGACGAAAAGTTGAAAAATCTTCCGAGAAATTTCTCAACACCATTCTGCTTTAACCGTTGATTACATCGAAGTTGATTCCTTTTTGCCTCAACCCTTCCCTCCGGCAACTATTTATCCTTAATCTTCAAGGATTCTGCCAACAAGTGTTGGATCAGAAAGAAAAAGCAACACACGACGGTTTTCTAACATCAAAAGCTTCTCGTCGTGGTACGGATTCAGATTCTTGCATGCCGTCATTAGGAGTAAGGAGAGAAACTTTTTTAATGAGGAAATATCTTGTTCATATTTTTTTGTGTGGAGAAAGATGTGGATGCTTTTATTAAATCGAGGACATTATCAATCTTCCTATCTTACCTGTAACAGTTAGATTAATCCGATGGTTGCGTGTTGGTGAGTTTTGGAAATCCACTCGACAGCGATAGACCTTTGAAAGAAAAGATAGACATAAGAAAATTAATTGTTTGTCATTTGTTTTAGCCCATCAAACACACTTATATTACAAACAATTCACTTAATATAATTTTATTTATGTTCATGAGCTGAAAACTGTCCTGGAATAATGAGCACCGTACTAAATTGTGGAATTTTTAAACTCAATAGGCATCTAAAATGTGCATTAAAAAAAGCGACTATATATTCCGGTTTTACATGCAATTAGTGCCTCCAACAAGATGCCACTTTCATGAAAAAGTACCACAAGGGTGACAACGTGGTATTTTGACTTGATCAAGCGTTGATTCTTTACTCTTAAAAAATGCATTTTGGTTTGTTAAAATATCCATCCGAAGATAGTCGCTTATTTTAATGCTCTCATTAGAAGATATTGAAACATTACACACACATACGTGAACATCTTTACCCATATACATAACTAGAATGTAATTTATTAGATAAATGTAATCATCACAATTACAAAAAAATACTATTCATAAGACTTTTTTTTAGTTTTGTTATATTTTTAAATTAAAATTGTTGCTGCCAACACGGTAGAGCAAGGTGAACGCGGCCTAACAGTGTGAACGCAGCCTAACAGGCGGGAACGTCATACGTTGACATATAGACCGATGACGTGGGATGTCATCAGGACGACAATCATATTTACCTTTTTCGGCAATAAGTGCGTTTTGGAAAGTGAGTTAGGGGTGAAATTAAATTTATATGGATTACATTCAACTCATTTACATCTATTATTAGATATTTTGAACAGTTATAGTAGTTGCGTCAAGTTCGGTAAAACTTAATTACCAAGAACGTCACAGTGAGTAAAGATTAAAACTTTCATTTCTAAAACCTAACCTAAACCTATAATCGCAGATAGTGGACAGTTAGTCGTGGCGAGAGTTTCTTAAGCATTAAAAGTACGATTCAAACCGAAAATTGTAAGTTTTATGGGTTCTAATTCTAGATTGTTACAATAATTAAAATAAACGCATTTCAGCTTTAAGCTATTTCGCACCAATCGTGAGTTTGCGACGGCTAACAGGAGTTCGGAAAGAAACGGCCCCATTGTTCTCTGAACAATATCTTAAAGAATTTTCGCCATGGATTCCAACCTCAAAACACCTGTGCAGGGAAATACAACGGATTGCGTTTGCTGCAAACGTCCGGAATCGGCTGACAACTGTGTTCAGTGCGACCAATGTGATGCCTGGTGGCATATGTCGTGCGCTAATGTGACCCCATCGGTTGCCGAGCGGCCGTGGATTTGCAGACAGTGTTTACCACTAAGCGTATGCACTTCTACCTCCAGCGTGAAAGCCGCACGTGCGCAATTGAGAATGCAGCGATTGAAGGAACAGCAAGCACTCGAAAAACGTCATCTAGAAGAGAAGTTTAAGCTGATGGAGGAGGAAATAGACGAACAAGAAGATTTGATTAGCAACAGAAGCAGAGTTAGCCGAAGGACGAGTTTGGACAGAGTGAAGCAATGGCAGCAGCGATGTATGGAACAGGGTGCGAGCGCGCATTACCCACAGCAAATTGACAAATCAAAGTGCAGTGTAGCAGCTCTACCGGCTCCGAAACCAGACGAGCAGGAAACCTTCGTGGGAATTTCGTCCGACCCTACCGAACCGTTGGTCGTGCGGGATCAGTAGCAGTATACCGGCGCGATCCCTAAAACAACCCAAAGACAACAGGTGAACGATTTAAGAGGTAAAGTCAACCCCCCAGTGCCCCCCGTAGCACTTCAAGGTAAGCCACTTGATTCTGTTACGCATGTACCGTTACTATCCAAATCGGAAAGCTCCCTCCAACAAATTATAAGACAATTTGGAACGTTGCCGCCGTCAGCCACGATTCCATCAAACGCTACAATGACAGCCCCCCTTTTGGCGGGAGCGAATATTGGCCTAGATCCACTAATAAAATCAATTCATCCTGGGTTAGTTCCCACACTTATGGAACAACCGAATGTTGGCTCTCCGCCACCCTTTATTGGGACAGAGTTTCCGAATACAGGACTGTCCAATGTTGGCTGTTTGCCACATGTAAATCCGGTACCACAACAAGGAATTGTCTCCCCACCGCCGGGACTATTTCGTATTGAGCAATTTGTCCCCTCCACCTCGCAGTTAGCCGCGCGTCAAGTAATGTCCCGGGATCTCCCTAACTTTTCGGGCGATCCCGCTGATTGGCCGATATTCATCAGCAGCTTTATGAACAGCTCGCTAGCGTGTGGATATAACAGTGCCGAGAACCTATCGCGTCTCCAACGTTGTTTGAAAGGGCCCGCGTATGAATCTGCTAAAAGTAGGTTGCTGTTACCGGAATCAGTGCCTCAAGTGATCGATACACTTCGCTTGTTGTATGGACGACCCGAGTTACTAGTGAGTTCTTTACTGCAAAAAGTGCGCAGTGTTCCGGCTCCGAAGGCAGAGAAGTTGGAAACCATTATCGATTTCGGCATGGCAGTGCGGAGTGTTTGTGATCATCTGGAAGCCGCGGGACAACATGAGCATCTTTCAAATCCAACGTTGCTAATGCAGCTTGTGGAAAAATTGCCAGTGCACACAAAGTTGCAGTGGGCGGATTACTTACAGCAGCACCCGGTAGCCAACCTTAAAGTGTTTGGGGATTTCATGCTCCAGGTTATCACAGCCATTAGCAGAGTGACAACGTACGTCGGTGGGAGTAGTGCTGGTCTGAAGAAACCAAGACTGAAGGGAATGGTGAACACGCATAGCGACGAAGCGGAATCAGTTCGTGAGATGTTGCGAGAGAAACCTAGAGTTTGTGTATGCTGCAAGAAGTTAGGTCACCGTATAACAGAGTGCTCGGCATTCAAGGCCTACACAGTAGAAACCCGGTGGAAATTTGTGCAAGATGAAGGACTTTGTCGGAGTTGCCTCAACGCGCACGGGAGAAGAAGCTGCAGGAACGCGAAGCAGTGTGTAATCGAAGGTTGCACATACCGTCATCATCCGCTGTTGCACTCTAGTCGATCCAGCGCAAGCGGTGCGACCAGCACAAGGACTATCTACAGTACAGAACCACACTCATCGGCAAAGTAAGCCGGTAATTCTTTTCGCATCATTCCTGTGGTACTGTCGGGACGCCTTGGCTACCGTTGAAACATACGCATTTCTGGACGATGGCTCGGACCTATCGCTTATCGAAAACGACCTTGTGGAGCAATTAGGTATCGATGGTTGGAAGTCACCGCTGTGCCTGAAGTGGACAGGAAACGTCACCAGAGTCGAATCTGAATCAAAACAAGTCCGAGTTTCCATCAAGGGGTCGATATTAAGAAACAATTCACGCTCAATGATGTCCGCACCGTGAAGGCGCTTACGTTACCGGAGCAGAGTCTCAATTTCGCCGAACTGTCACAACGCTACCGATATTTACAGGGCTTGCCGATCGCCAGCTACACGAAGGCAACTCCCCGTCTACTGATAGGCGTTAATAACGCAAGCCTCACAGTGCCGCTACAGGCGAGAGAAGGTAAAGGAACTGAGCCGATCGCCGTGAAAACCAGGTTAGGTTGGTGCATCTTCGGCGGGAGTGAACGAAGGAAAACACATTCACTAAATTATCACGTTTGTGAATGTGCTAATGACCAAGAGCTGCACAATGCAGTAAAAGACTACTTCTCGATGGAAGATGCTGGAGTGAAACCTCCGGTGGTGCTAGAATCCGTAGAAGATGCACGAGCATGGGAAATCCTGGAGCACACGACAGTCCGAGTGGGAAACCGGTTCCAAACTGGCCTACTATGGAAGTACGACGAGATCGAATTTCCAGATAGCTTTAACATGGCGGTAAAACGTTTTGAGTGTCTAGAGCGTAGAATGGCACGGGACCCGGATCTAGCAGCTAACCTAAAGAACCAGATAGTGGAGTATCAGATGAAAGGTTATGCGCATCGCGCGACACAGAAGGAGCTCGCTCAAGCCGATCCGAAACTAATGTGTGGTATTTACCACTAGGAGCAGTAACGAATCCACGGAAGCCCGGCAAGGTTCGCCTCATTTGGGATGCAGCAGCGAGAGTAAATGGAATATCGCTCAACTCCATGCTCATGAAAGGCCCGGACCAGTTAAGTTCGCTTCCTGGAGTAATATTTCGTTTTCGGCAGTTCAAGGTGGCAGTTTCAGCGGACATCCGTGAGATGTATCACCAGCTATTAATTCGCAAGCAGGATCGTCATTCTCAGCGTTTCCTGTTTCGAAGCAACCCATCAGAGCCACTGGAAATATATCTTATGGACGTGGCGACCTTTGAATCCACGTGTTCGCCAGCGTCAGCCCGAGTATGTGAAGAACAAAAACGCAGAAGAATTCGTCACTCGATTTCCACGAGCGGTGGAGGAATCCTGAGGAACCACTATGTGGACGACTACCTGGATAGCTTCGTGAGTTTGGAAGAAGCCGAAAGGGTTTCACACGAAGTCGGAATAATCCATCAAAATGGAGGATTTCACCTTAGAAATTGGCTGTCGAACAATGCCGACGTTCTACGTGGGTTGAATGAGGAAATTACCGAGGGCAGCAAAAATCTCTGCTTGAGTACAGGAGACAACAGCGAGCGAGTACTGGGCCTACTTTGGCAGACAGCCAACGACGACCTGCGGTTTTCGATGAATGTCAAAGAAGATATACAGCGTGTTTTGGATAACGGTGAGCGGCCAACAAAACGACAGATACTGAGATGCTTAATGGGTATATTTGATCCGTTGGGGCTTCTTAGTGTGTATCTGGTTCACGGCAAGATTCTGCTTCAGGACGTGTGGCGAGCGGGAATTCAGTGGGATGAAAAGGTACCAGAAGAGTTATTCAACCATTGGATCAGGTGGACCGCTCTGTTTCCGAAGATAAGAGGCCTAGTATTCCAAGATGCTACTTCAAGGAAGCAGTCATGCAGACGTATGATCGGCTGCAACTCCATATTTTCGTCGATGCGAGTGAAGTCGCCTTTGCTGCTGTAGCGTATTTTCGTGTGGTTAACGTAGATGGCAACGTAGAATGCTCCTTGATCGCTGCTAGAACAAAGGTTGCACCGTTGAAACCACTCTCGATTCCGCGCTTAGAGCTTCAAGCAGCGGTATTGGGTAGCCGCTTGATGTCTTTCGTACAAGAGAACCACAACCTTGAAGTGAAGCAACGATACCTGTGGAGTGATTCCGCGACGGTGCTGGCCTGGTTAAGATCGGATCATCGTCGGTACAAGCAGTACGTGGCCTGCAGAGTTGGAGAACTTCTGACTACCACAGATGTAGCCGACTGGCGTTGGGTACCTAGCCAATTAAATCCAGCGGATGCAGCCACAAAGTGGGGAAAGAATCATTTTCCGACCAACTCCGATGAGTGGTTTAAGGGTCCAGAGTTCCTGCGGTTACCAGAGGAGAACTGGCCGGAACAAGTTAAATCGACGACAAGACCGGACGAAGAACTGCGGAATTGTTTTGTAATCCACGATACGACTGCTACTGATTGCCTAGTGGATTTTAACCGTTTCTCGAAGTGGAGGCGACTTCTTGGAGCCGTAGCGTACGTACTACGCTTCGTGGACAGTTGTCGGCACAGACGAAGCAGCCAAAAACCAGAATTACTGTTCCTTAGTCAGGAAGAACTACGAAAAGAAAAAAACACCATTCTACGGATAGTGCAGTGGCAAGAGTTTCCAGAAGAGATGGCCTTGCTCGGGAGAGGACAAATAGAGCTGCCTAAGACGAGCAGCTTGTATCAGTCAACGCCAACGATAGACGAACACGGAGTACTCCGTGTCGATGGGAGAATCGGAGCTGCCCCGCATGCAGCGTTTGACACCCGGTTCCCGATGATTCTCCCGAGAAGGCATCCAGTGACAAAACTGGTGGTACACGACTTCCATCGAGCCTGCCGGCATGGGAACTCGGAAACAGTGGTGAACGAAATTCGGCAGTCCTACCACGTTCCACGATTGAGAACGGTAGTAAAGCAAGTTTCAGCTGCCTGTCAGTGGTGTAAAGTAACGAAAGCGTACCCGAAGATTCCCCGAATGGCGCCGCTGCCGGTAGCTCGTTTATCATCGTATAGTCGACCGTTTACCTACACTGGTATAGATTTTTTCGGCCACTTTTGGTAAAAGTGGGAAGGAGTGCTGCTAAACGATGGATATGCCTATTCACCTGCCTCACCACGCGTGCCGTCCATGTGGAGGTGGCTTATGGTCTATCTACACCGTCATGCATCAAATGTATTCGCCGTTTTGTCTGTCGCTGAGGAGCACCAGCGGAGATCTATACCGATAACGGCACTAACTTCCAAGGGGCAAAACGCTTGCTGCAGGAAGAACTCGAGAATGAATTGGCAGCGATATTCACCAACGAAGCTACGAGATGGAATTTCATCCCCCCGCTGCACCTCACATGGGCGGCGCATGGGAAAGGATGGTGCGGTCCATTAAGGTGGCTATGGAAGCTGCATACAACAACGATCGGAAATTGGATGATGAAGGATTGGCGACATTAGTTGTGGAGTCTAAGGGAATTGTCAACAGCCGACCACTCACCTACTTACCCATAGATGCTGCCGAAAGTGAAGCCCTGACACCGAACCATTTCCTTCTTGGAAGTTCTACAGGAGTTCGTCAGCCGGCAATTACGTTCATCGACCCTACTTTGGCAGTGAAGAATTCTTGGAACCAAATACAGCAACAACTGGACACGTTTTGGAAACGTTGGGTACAGGAATATCTTCCTGTACTCACTAAACGGACAAAATGGTTCGGAGAAGTAAAGCCCCTGGCTGTTGGAGATGTGGTCCTAGTAGTTGACGGTGCCCGCCGGAATGGTTGGCTTCGTGGAAGAATAAAGGAAGTCGTGACTGCAGAAGATGGACGAGTTCGGCAAGCTGTAATTCAGACTGCGAGGGGCTATTGCGTAGACCGGTGTCAAAGTTAGTCGTGTTGGAGGTTGAGCAGGTTAGTAAAACTGGTACTGGTGGCCAGTGTTACGGGGAGGAGGATGTTGCTGCCAACACGGTAGAGCAAGGTGAACGCGGCCTAACAGTGTGAACGCAGCCTAACAGGCGGGAACGTCATACGTTGACATATAGACCGATGACGTGGGATGTCATCAGGACGACAATCATATTTACCTTTTTCGGCAATAAGTGCGTTTTGGAAAGTGAGTTAGGGGTGAAATTATATTTATATGGATTACATTCAACTCATTTACATCTATTATTAGATATTTTGAACAGTTATAGTAGTTGCGTCAAGTTCGGTAAAACTTAATTACCAAGAACGTCACAGTGAGTAAAGATTAAAACTTTCATTTCTAAAACCTAACTAAAACCTATAATCGCAGATAGTGGACAGTTAGTCGTGGCGAGAGTTTCTTAAGCATTAAAAGTACGATTCAAACCGAAAATTGTAAGTTTTATGGGTTCTAATTCTAGATTGTTACAATAATTAAAATAAACGCATTTCAGCTTTAAGCTATTTCGCACCAATCGTGAGTTTGCGACGGCTAACAGGAGTCCGGAAAGAAACGGCCCCATTGTTCTCTGAACAAAAATGTTTAAACTCAGTGTTTCAATGCAGTACATAAAATTCATCGTTCATATCTTCCATATTTTTCATATCCGTTCTTGAACAACCGTCCAAACCGGCCGAAAGCGTCGAATATGCGCAAAATTTGTACTGAAGAGTGTCTGCTGTATGCATTTCGCAGTGTGAGCAGTATTGATCTTCAAGTCATCGGATTACGCAAAGCAGCTTTCGGTATTCAACCTTTTCGTTCATCATTGTGTTGAGTTCTGTGTGCTGAACTGAGGTAAATTATCTCGAAGCAATGGCACCAGTGCTACGTTCATGGCAGTTACAAGCCAGATTATTGCGCACCAAATGTGAACTGCGGATGGATCTGATCGACGGAAGTGTTTATATAGATTTTGTATGGGATTTGGGAATCACGACACAGTATTGTAAAAATAGATTTACTCATAGACTGAGTTACATTTTACCAAACTGAGTTGTAGTTCACATACGACTGAGTAAAGTGAACTCTTACATTGAAATATACTTGAGGTCGTGTTGATGCGTACCCGAAAGTAAAATAAGGCAAATTATGCGTAAGTATCGATATTGGTAAATCTATTCATATTTGACTATTAGAATCGACTCTCCGATTTTTTCGTTGGCAAAGTATCAAAAATTCGATACTTTTTCATTCGAACATGAACAATGAATTGAATATCTCTTTTATGTAGTATGATTTATTATTTTGGGATGCATCAGTTATTAAAAAGTCCGATTTAAAACAACCACAACAAAACAAAAATCAGATAATTCAAGTTATCAGTTCAAAATGTTCGGATATTGATTCAATTGTTCCAGTATAAAGGACGAACACGAAATTATTGCGACACATTCAACAGGGCATAATTTTTTTACCATTGGGTAAAAATCAACCAAATTTTGCACACTTTCTCATTGATGTGTATTGTTTACATGCTGTCAAACTCGAAGTCGTGTTTTTCGATTCAACGAAAATGGAGGTGAACCAACGCGAGTTGAGAGAACAAATTCTTTCCGAACACCTGGAATTTCCTGATCTGTCGCACCGGCAGTTGGGAAAAATGTTGAACATTCACCATTCCACCGTCTCCAGAGTGTTGAAGTGGTTCCAGGAGCGGTTGACGTTGGACCACGGCAAAGGAGCTGGAAGAAAACCGGGACCGAGAACAAAAAGACGGAGGGAAAGGTGAAGCGGATGATTAAAGCAAATCCCAACGTCTCAAGCCGTGATTTGGCTAAAAAGATCGGCATGTCGCAGAACTACGTCCAGAATGCAAAGAAGAGAGCTGTACTACACACATGCAAGGTATAGAACCTCACAAACCGCGATGAGCGGCAACAATCGATGGCTAAGACTCGGGCACGGAAGCTCTACGGGAACATGCTGACAAAATATGGCTGCTGTGTGATGGACGACGAAACGTATAGAAAAGCCGATTTTAAGCAAATTTCGGGGTTGGAGTTTTTCACCGGCAAGAACAAGTTCTATGTGGACGACAAATTTAAGAAGAAGAAAATGTCGAAGTTCACCTCCAAATATCTCATTTGGCAGGCCATCTGCTCTTGCGGACTGAGGAGTGAGCCTTTCGTGACAAAGGGCACAGTAAATGGCGAGATCTACAAATCTGAGTGCCTCGAGAAGCTTTTTGCCGTTCTTGCAGCAGCACGACGAAGCTCCGCTATTTTGGCCAGATTTGGCATCATGCCACTATTCTAAATGTGTCCTGGAGTGGTATGAGGCCAATTCTGTCTATTTTGTTCCAAAGGACATGAATCCGCCAAACTGTCCGGAGCTGCGCCCGGTGGAGCAGTACAGGGCAATGATGAAGCGGGAACTTCGGAAGAGCAAGAAGACAGTCAAAGACGAGAAGGACATGTTAAGAAAATGGAAAAAAAACTGAGAAACTGGTACCGGATGACACTGTAAAGACTTTGATGGAGGGCATCAAGCGAAAATGCGTTCAATTTTACACTCAAGGCTCCATCGATTAACTTTTCTTTTGATTTTTGAAGTAAATATATTTATAAAACTACCCTAAAATTTTGGTTTGATTCTAAACATTATAAGAAAATTGGCATGACATTTTCGGTGTCGCAATAATTTCGTGTTCGCCCTTTACTTCTGGGGCGAACTAAAGTGAACTCAAGAATGTCAGTTTAGCCATGCGTGAAGAATTCAACCTGGGCCTGTTATCAATCTATAACTTCCCTTGTCCGAGAAAACTATATTTCGGGCGGTACACTGGTAATCATTATCGCTAAGCAATCTCGAGCAATTGGGTAAATGTGAGGATATTCGCTGCGAAAGTTTTCCAACGCTTGAAAGGATCCACAGAACGCAGTACAACGGGTTGATGAAAAAATAATCGTAGTTCACCCAAAATGTCAGGATTGTAGAGCAGTGTTGTTGAATCATGAGCGTTTTCACGATTTGCAGCCGAGAGTTCTCTGCTCGCGAGAGGAGAGAACACAAATAATGCTGCTGTTCATCATCCCCCTATCGTTTCCGCAGGAGAGTGAATGTGTGTATTTTTGCCATTGCGCTTCATCTCTTCATGCTATGAAACGAACTATTATTGAGTGGCGAGGAACCAACTCGCATGGTGAGTGAGTACCGCATGAGCAGCTGACGGGTTTGCTCATTGAGTTAACGATGCTGGTTGAACAAGATGTTACGGATAATTCGCTTGCGTCTAGTAGGTGGATATCTGCGGCGTGCCACCAATAGAGGGTTTGGGATTTGTTTTATCACCTCCTATTTGCTTCCTGCTTAATTAGTAAAGCTTGTTGGTGGGATAGTGATATTGGGTTTGCATTATTTATATCTTGGCGTTAGCTTGTGTCGCTTTTATGATGCATCTCTGGTGTAATTTATAAAGACTTTATAGAAAGAATTTATAAAATTAGTGTGCATCCGGCTATCGAGGTTTGCGAGAACGGTTTAATGTTCGTACTGGCTGATAAATCACGTGCGTGGACAAGACATTTGTGTGCATCTGGCATCGAATACATATTTAAATGTCAGCAAACAGAGCAAATAACGTCCGATAGGAAATACAAATTAAACGCTTATAACTTAATTTTTCTTCGATAGATTTTCAATATGTTTAAATCAATCGGTTGCAAAATTCCCCGCGTAATTGAGTCAACTATAAAAAAATATCTTTCTACAATTGTAAACTATTGAAAGTAACGAAAATAAAAGGTGATGTTTTAAAATATAGTTTTGAAGGCTAAATTTACTACATGCATAGTATTTCAGTGATTTCCATTTCAATGTTGTAATGAAGATTTCAATGTAGCAATAAACTATGTTGCAGTGAACGACAAAAAGGGATACACCTTCGCAAACTAAATCATTCGTTCGGTATTATTCAAGCTGTGCGGAGTGGCGGGGATCAAATATTGGATTGACAGCTTGCGGTGGCTAATACCCTGGAGGGTTCACTGGCGTGCAACCATTGATCAGGTAGCTGATAACTGTATTTTTCTAGGCAACCGTTGCTAGGCAGCCATTAGTTTTGTGATGAGCAATCGGTTGACCAAACCTGTGACCATGAGGAGCAAAATAAGGTGCTTGTGTTGATCCTGATCTTAGCCAATTTTTGGTACAATGCAACGGATGCAATAATTTGCTTCTGCAAAAGACCAAGGAGGTTTAAATTCAAATGTGCACCATATAAAATCCGCCCTTTTCAGGACGGCCAACTCAATTTTCATAGTTAAGAAGTTTGTATGAATTTATCGTACATTTTTCAAATTCCGATCTAAATTCTTGGCAATTGGCAGCCAGCGGCGGTTCAAATAGTTTTAGTTTTCCTTTAGTCGTCGCATACCTAAAGCGTTATGTAAAATTTCTAGAACGGCTCGAAAATTTATACTGTGTATATATTATTCTGGAGCGCAAATACAAAGCAGGCTTACAGCAATGGTAAATAGAAATTTAAAAAATGGCTACCATCACGAAAAATTAAATTACTGAACGCTAATAACTCGATCATTTCTTGATTGATTTTTGAGATTTATTCTCTAGACAACAAGAGGTTCTCACGACTGCTATTTTATTTTGCTCAAGTGTTTACAATTTAAAAAAAAGGTGCATATATTGTATGCTGTGTATTGTATTCCGGCAAGTATCAAGAAATTTCCGATCACGGATAAAATTCAGCTTTTCTCACGTTGTATTCCGGATTATCATTATCTGTGCATGCCAATTAGTACTGTGATGAACAATTGTTCTGTTTTGTTAACAATTCGAGTAGGAAAGAGTTTATCATCCAAGGAATTCCCAAGTATTGTAAAATAATTTTAAATATTTTTTTTCGTAGTTATTATGCATTGTCATAGGTTCGTAGTGGATGCGCGAGTCTGTCTACAATTGCAGCAGGACTACAATCTGTAGACAAGTAAATACAATTAAAATTGTTATTGACATTTTATATTTTAACATCCCTCCACTATATTTTCTATGCTATTTTATAGGTCAGCTTCAGTTTCACATATATTTTATTTCTAGGAAATAAGTTTTGAGATACGATGGGAAAGTTTTTTTAATTATTACCAAATTGTACATGATTTTAATTGCTGCATAAATAATTTATCAAACCATTTAATGAAAAAAAAAATCCACAAAATAAGAAATTTCAACTTGATTACAAGTTCGGAAAACGTAGAGAAGAGCAAAACTTCAGCATAGGAACTCATTTCCGACACATCGATAGAAAACATGAAATTTATTGCCGTGGGGACGACCCCGGCGTAGTGGTTAGCATCCATACCTCTCACGCCAAAGTCACGAGTTCGAATCGCACCCCCGGACAAGTCACGAAAATACCCAAACGGTATTTGAGTGACTACGACGGGAGATGAACCAGCCCTGAGCTAAAAATCTCTATAATAAAGGAAAAAAAAAGAAATTAACAATGTTTATATATGAAATATCAAATCATACATTTGGCAAGTTAGTTAAGTTCAATAACTACATAACAATGTCAGTATGAACGTATTCCCTGAATATTTACATTCTTTCTGACCGAACACAAAACAAATAAATAGAAGCTCATTTATGTGTTTTTGACCAACACTAGCCTTAGATTGTAGTTAGTTTAACCTGTATGTTTACTTTAAGTTTTTTTTATCTGTGTTTGTGTGTGTTTTTTTTTCTTTCTCAAAAATGTTCAAGTCAAAAGAAGCCAAAAGTTTTTTGACAATTTAGAATTAAAAAAATGTGTTATGTAAGCCCCACTTCAAACTCCTGTCTACCTTCCCATCCATTCAGGTGTTAATCCTATTAACCTCGAGACGGCCGCGAGTAATCGGTTCTATCCTCTTAACGTTAGTTTTAAGATAATTTATGCATACAAATATGAAAACTTGGCTCTGTAAAGTTAATTCGATTGAGCTTGTACAAATAAATAATTTATATAAAAAAAATGTTTACCCTCCAAACAAATACACTTTTCATACCAACAGCTGACTGCTGCAATGGGGTCAATGGCGTTTCAATATTTCGTGTCGTAATTTAAAATGGAATGCCGTGATTGCGGTTAAGAAACTGTGTTAGATTTTCAACAACATCTCAGCAGCCAGCGATTTCTCGCGTACCACGAGCAAAGGTAATAACGCAGCTATTAACATATTTTGTATTGCATAAGTTGTTGAAAGCTACACGCAGAGCCAAAGATTTGTTTATTTTGCCGTGGTATACAACAGAGAAAGTCGAGGAAGAGAATCGTCGGTTGGCTCTTTTCAAATAATACGCGAGATTTGAAATATAACGGTACGATGCAAAGATAAATAAACCAATTTGTTTTTGAAAATCACATTCCATCTTTTAATTCAAGTGCGTGTTATGCTGAGTTTAAAGAATACAGATATTTATAATATCAGTCTACCACTGAAAATCCACTCCCGAATGAAGATAGCAGAAAAAGAAGATAAATCTCAATAATTATATACATTTATTTTCTAGTTTTTACTTCAACCATTTCTTTAATCATTCCATATATACATTATGATTCCAGTATTCATGTTTTCATTCTGATTCATACACTGCGGCAAACGCATGATGACCAAGACGCGATGCGAAATCGATTTTAAATTGATAATCATGTTTATTAAATTATATATTACTCGCTCACTTATCAGAGTCTTCAACACACTAGTCGCTATCCCAACGTGGCCCGTATGGATTAGCATTACAACGGAAATCAGTTCCTTGTTTTCTCGTTTTGCCATTGTCTCACACAAGCGGCAACATTGCTGGAATTTCCGAACCAGACAACTGCTAGCGATCAACTGAGTGAGCAAGAAATTGTTTGTTCAACAAAATAATGCTCAGACTGCGAGTCAAACGTTGCATGAGTTATTACGATCGTGCTCAAGGTCTGAGAGAGATAGAGCTGATTCTTATGAACTTATTCTCTGGTTTTTCCTATTCACGCGGTGAGTCGAATCACCATATCGTTCAAACCGTCGCGCTCCATCTCGTTCTGCAATGCTGGTACGAAAATGAACACTGTGAGTTATCTCTCTCGAAAACAGGTATTGAGCGTTCGTTGAGGTGAGTATATACAACATTGTTGTAGAGTCGGAATTACAGAAGATTCGTGAACCTGGAAAAATCGTCATGTTTAAATTGTTGATAATATTGATATTTTCTTATATCCCGATTGAGAACGAACTTTGTATGGCAAACATACTTTTGCATATAAAAACTAATAAATGATACATTAAAAACTTAAAATCGTTCCACAAAAAACGCATTCATGACCCATAAAACTCTGGTCAATATCCATAATAAAATGAATATGATCCATAAAATTTATCAATGCGATCCATAATTTATACAAAATTTAGCAATAAAATGTCAAAAATGTACCGTTATATATCTAGGGTATGATCAATAAAATTGTATGGATTACCCATAAACAAATAGCGAATGTTCCATAAAAGGTTTAATATCATTCCTTATAGTTGTAAAATTGATCCACAGAATGTAATATTTGTGCACTAAAATACGTGCACATGATTCATAAATTATTGAAAATGTTCCATAAATAAATTATCTATGATCCGTAAAACAATGAATAATAATCTATAAACTCATATAAATGATCCGTAGCAAATTATTCTTATAGAAAATTTTCTCAACTACAATTTTTCCAAACATTGGTTTTCAGAAAAAAAAATCAAACAGCTCCTCAGTTAGACACACTATATTGTACAATGTGACATAGTAGCCACGATTTGTTATGCTGTACTCCAAGTGCTATAAATACCAATGTTGCCTGCTGAGCAGTTGAGGATTGAAGAACTAAGGAAGTAGAAAGCGGTCGAAGTTTCCGATATCGTCTTCAAGTTAACGACTGATTCAAGCATTTGCCCGGTATAATGCAAACGGAGGATGTTTTTTGTAGTTAGGTCCGACGAGCGATAGCGAGTTGGACGGCAAGCGTTTGCCCGGCAAAATTTTATAAAAAAAATCTTAAATAACAGTTTGATCAAGCTTTAAATTTGACATGTAGAGTAACTGTCCCCATATTAATCTCATTGTTCCTTTATTCATCCTACGATGAATCAAACAATTGGGCAGTTGAAGGATCGCTTTCGTTTTCTAATAATGTTTGCTTACTTTTAATAACAACAACAAACATTACTAAATAATCCTGTCACCTGTTCATTGTTTAATTTCAAGTAGGATGAATTGCAAAGTGATGAGATTAATATAGGAAAATCTTCCCTAGTTCTTTACATGCACGAGTTCTCTTTAACAAATTTATTGGAAAACATGTGTCGCAGTTGCGGTCGTAAAAGAACATGAAATCGCGAAAGTAAATCAGCTCTCTGAAAAATTGAAAATCTTCTAAAAAACAATCCTTTTTTAAAAGCAATATTTGAGCCGCATAGCTAAAGAAACGGACATGTTAATAGATCTGAGTAGTAGCGCAGTCAAGGATCGATTTCCCCGTAGCCAAAATTTAAAAAAATATAAACCCAACATTGTAATAATTCTGGCACAATTTATGGATCCTAAATATTATTTTAAATGCCCAAAGTTTATTTCCTATGGGCCATATTTAGAAGCTTGTGGTTAATTTTTCAAAACTATCATGGATCATTGACGATTGGATCAATAATTTATTGATCATGTGTATATATTTAAGTTCACAAACGTTTCATTCTAAGGATCAATTTTACAACTTTAAGGAATGATATTGAACCTTTTATGGAACATTTGCTATATTTTTATGGGTAATCCGTACAATTCTATTGATCATACCCTAGATATATAACGGTACTTTTTTGACATTTTATTGCTACATTTTATATAAATTACGGATCACATTGATAAATGTTATGGATCATATCCATTTTATTATGGATATTGACCACAGTTTAATGGGCCATGAATACGTTTTATATGGAACCAATTTCAATTTTTAATTGATCATTTCTTCAGTTTAGAGGTGCAAACTTAGGGCTGCCACTTTGTATGACATACCATTTGATCGTGAAAAGAACGCAAAGGCTTTCGGTTGGAACTATTTTTTTATGGAATTAAATGGAAAAATCGAAAGAAATGTATTGATGCAGTCGATTTTTTATGCTTCTACACTCAAACAAATAAACTAAACCATTTCATAAAGTACAACTTATGAACGGTACTTTTGAATTTCATAAGCGTTACTTATGAGTGAAATTTGTTTTGCACGACGGTATTCTTGTATACCTTTTGCGTATCCTGTTTACAAGCGTTGATATAGATTAGTGGTCAAGTCACTAGACCCGTAGTCGTTGAGGTTCGATTCTAGGTTTCACCATATTTAAATTTTTTCAACATCATTATTTTTCATAAGTCAAATTAATGAAATTCATACTTTTTTCTTATGGCGAAAAATGCAATCTTATAAATATCGAAAGTTTATTTCGCTGAGTGTAGTGTCGATTCAAAAACACGAAAAATCGAAACCAATATATCCATAATTCGATTTTCGATACGATATCGCCCATCGCCAGCCGAGAGATACCGACAGCGCGGAGGCAAATTAAACTCAATATGAATATCCACTTTACTCAGTTGTATGGGAGCTACGACTCAGCTTCGTAAAAACTGGAGTAATTCAGTCTATGAGTGGCTCCACTTCTTACGAAACAAAGTCGTAGGTGTGGCCCAGTTAGAATTGGAACATAGACTATTGCGCATATTTCGGATATGCATCAACAAAATAGTATTCTGCTTCAAATTAAATGTCCGACTTTATGTGAACTTAAGAGGGAAAATAGAAATTTCGAATCTTATTCCACTTGCTTCTCAATTCATTAATGCTTTTGACGACACTGCCATTCACCCTCAGCTTCATTGTCATAATAGCCCAAAATCTCTCTATCGGTCTGAGATGGGGACAGTTTGGTGGGTTGAGTTCTTTCGGTATAAACTGAATCCCGGTGGTTTCATACCACTATAGCACTGTTTAACTGTAATGACAGCTTGCTAGATCTGGCAAAAACATGACAGGTCCATTGTGGGATCTGATGAATGGTAATATTCGCTCTTGAAGACATTCCGTTCTGTACAGCTCTTAATTAAATGTCTTATCAGTGATGAAAACCTTGGTCTTCCTACCGCAGCAACAGATGCCTTGCCAAATTATGCATTTACGTGCACATTTATCTGCAAATACAAAATTAAATTTGGCAGAAACATCTCCCCGAGCCGTAGCCAAGTAAAATTTTTGTCCCGGTAGCTGTTTGTTTCCGGCCTTTACATAGGTTTTATCATCCTTGAGGAGACAGCCATTGAAATTTGTCAATACCCGATCATTCAGTTTTCTGGCCACAATGTTCTGCTTTTGATCCCTATTTGGTTGTATGACTTGAAACCTTCACGGAGACGAATCCGATGCACGGTATTGCGTTCGGTGCGAATGTTTTTGACCAAATCGCAGTTTGAGATTTTGGGGTTTGCCATAATGTTCTTGATGACTTTGTTCCGTAGTTGACGGTTGACAGTACCCGACTGACGCATGCTTTGAGGCTTGCGATCCGTCGACAAAGATTCTCTGAACTTTTTCAAAACACACCACACGGTATTTTGGTATTTCATCTTTCATTTTGTATTTCTTCGAAACACGTTTGAACTACACGGCGAAAAAAACTACTGATGTTGTTATTGTTATAGGGAACACATAAGATGCCATAGTTTACAAATCCAACCACTAGGGTAAGAATCAAAAATGTGTATTACAATACTAAATGGGCCATACCTTAGCTCCCATAGGGCTGAGTTAAGTGGACTCTCACATTGAGTTCAATTTGAGACCGTGTGGCAATGCGTGAGAGAAGAGCGATGAGATCCTATTTGAAACCTAGTGAACGCAGGGTTTCTTAGAAAAACAAGTGCTCGACCCTATCGAATAATGTTGTCGGATTCTCAATGCGATCTTTCAGAACAAAAATGGCTTAAAAGATGTTGCGCTCTGTTTCGAGCATTTTGCCCATACACGGCCGTAAATTGAATTTAAAATAAGTGTCCACTTTTAGCGCTTATAGTCGCTTTTAATAAGTGAAATTGGTCGATATAAGCAGGCTGTGCGATCGCCACCTCTCCTTGACCAGTACAATTATACCTTCCACGAGCACAAGGGAAATATCTCTACCTAGTGGCCGTCTCGAATGAAATAAAACGTCTACAGCAGACGTACAGTTTAAAGAGACGTTGAATGAATCCACCTAGTGCCTCATTCAGCAAAAGATTAAGCTCTTGGTGCATGGCCCCCAAGTAACATCACTTGTCATATTAGTGTAAAAAATACACCTTTTAGACAAAGCTCAAGTTTTTTTTTTCCTTACGCCAAAAACTTAATTTCATACACGCATATAACCGAAAAAGCACAGTAAATGTGGCATTTTTGAACATCTTTTAGGTCATACCAGATGTTCTGTAGAACATCCATAATCCACATATTATGTTCTATGGATGCTTTAAAGCACGCTGTTTAACGTTGAAGATGATTGTTTATTACTTTTTCAAATAGGAGTGAAAGTTGCATCAAAATTGTATATGCGGCTCAAGGTTAGCAGTGCAACTATCCGTTGTACCTTCCCTAATTTCATGCGCCATTGATTGGATTAAAAAACGTAGAAGGAACCTCGAATAAATTAAGGAATTTGAGTGAGATTTCTTTATGGAATCCAACAAACTCAACGTGGCGATTTTCAAAGTTCGCAGCCCTACAGTACAAGTCTACAGTACGGGTAAAAATATTAGTAACACATTTGATTTTCAAGTGTTCGATTTTTATTTTCTGCGTTTTTTGTTTATGTAAAATTGAACAGACTAACGTCAGTATGAAAGAAATACAAATACATTTTTTTTATTATGTTGTGCGTAGCTAGCTATCTCAAAAGACTCCTCCTTAAATAAAGCGTTACAATTTATAACAAAACAAACTGTTGCTTTACGTAACATTTGAATAAATCCCTATGCCCAATTCGACTACTATTTGAATCAGTGACTTTTAGGTAGAGTTTATTTCTATTCCAATATTTCAAATAAACGGTTTATACATATTTTCAGCCGTCACCGTATTGGATCCACAATAATTTCATGATTGCATGAGGATGTTAAAAATATGTCTAAAGTTCATCTTTTATGCAACCTATCAACATATTTACAAACAACTAGCATACACGCTATTTCTAAACAACACACAAATAAGTACATTTGACTCAAATCACTCAAAAGTATGGCTTCTCAAAAGTGAGTAAAGATAGTTCGTAATGGTAAGTGACAAACAGTCACCGATGTCTTCAATAAGTAAAATTCAAGTTCATCGAACAAACATTGAACAAAAATGTGTTCGCTGTTCTGGTACCACGTTTAAACCAAATATGTGTAGAAAAACATACTCAAAACTTTTTCAAGACTAGACATGTTTGGTATATCATCATCACGACTTCTTTACAACAGAGTTCTTATATTCTTGTCAAAGAAATTGAACGCAATCTGAGAGGCAACTTTATTCAGTTGCATGGGAACTACGACTCAGTTTCGTAAAAAAATGAGTTACTCAGTCTATGAGTGGCTCGACTTTTTACGAAACTGAGTCGCAGTTCCCATGTGACTGAGTAAAGTGGTCTCTCAAATTGAGTTCAATTTCTGGCCGTGTAGTCTGCTAGTGACTCCACTATTTATGAAACTGAGTGGCAGTTGCCATGGGAGTGAGTAAAATGGCCTTTCATATTGAGTTCAATTTCTGGCCGTTTGGATGTTTTCGGTCATTTGGAGGATAAATTCTGTCGGCATTTCGTCGCTCCCTGGTGGTTTTCGTTGTGTACTCGCTTCATTGTAGACTAATGTCGTTTTCGGTTTTAAACCAGGGTCAGGTTTGACTCTGACTCGCAATTACCGAACGAAAACGGATCCAGAGTCGAGTCAGTACGATGGTATTAGTGCAAAACATAAACATAAACAAACATAAACCTTTCATTTTGACAGTTCATGTTTGTGTATTGGTGAACCCAGGTTGGACCTCGAAAATAGTTGAGAGCGAACTTCATCGATGTTGGGTCGGATCCATTGCGGATCCAGATCCGATCCTATTGAATAAAAAAACGTTTTGACAGCTGTTAGAGCGGACCTAGGGCGAAACTAGTTCCGCACTGGCAATAACCGAAAACGACATAAGTTTCTGTCGCTGTGATGGTTTCCGTAGAACCTTTATTCAAAGAATCGACGAGTGAAATTTCTCTCTCACAGACGAAACTTTTCTTAATTTCTTCTTCAGCCTCCTGCGCCTCGATTGCTCTTGGCTTTGCTGTGTACTGACGGTATTCTTTCTCCGCTTCTTCCCTGTCTGGAGTGTTGGCATGGTTTGACCCAACACCCAACAAGAACTAGGAATTCGGTTTTCAGTCGATTAATAGTAGTCAAAAGTTCTGGTTGCTGGTGGTACCTGTCGTAAGCTAGCCATAATCCACCGCATTGGAGTTGATGTTTGTTGTGAATCTCATCGAAGACGGATCGAGATTTCTGCTTAGAAAATTGTTTGATTTTGGCCTTATCAAACAAGATCCACCATTTGATCCAGAAGTTATATTTTATGCGCTATCGGGTCTAACATTGGTATTGGACCTCGGCAACATTTTCAACGGTCATCTGGTACACACTTAGAAATTATTAATTTTATACGAGACGTAATTCATGTTTGCAAAAAGTCGGGGAACGTAGAGAAGGATTTCGTGTAAAGTTATGTCTCCTGAAACTGACACATACGCAATTCGACGAATGGTGTGTTTGATTGATTTTATTTTCTCATCTCTTTCAACTCATTCTTATGTGCTTGCAAGTGTTGCAGGTCCCAGGAGACAGAAGTTTACATGACCTTTTGGTAGTGTGTAGGGTCGAGGGGACCAAAAGTCACGATCGTACACACTACCAAAATTTCATGTGAATTTCTGTCACCTGAGACCGACACATGCAAGCGTCCTTTAGCACATACGAATGATTTGAAAGAGATGAGAAAATAAAGTCAATCAAACACATCTCTCTACGAATTGGGTATGCTTCAGTTTCGGGAGACATAATTTTTCACGAAATCTTAGTTTATGTTCCCCGAATTTTTACAAATACGATTTACGTCTCGTGTGGCTCGGGTGGGGCAAAGTCGGATATGTGGTCCGTGGTCCGTAAATGAGCAAACTTAAGCGTGTGCCATTGCAGAAGATCGCGAAGACCACTGCTCACATACATACGGTCGAGACTTGATTGAGCGGTCCAACGTAGTTGTCTACGTTTCGACGTATTTGATTCTAGCGTTCCGACGTAGACGTCACATGAACAGAGCTTTTTCCAAGCGTCGCGGAACTGCGGTTCAGGGGATTGAGGGCTTGTATTCGGTTTGCTTGTCGTAATGAGCCAGAGGGAGCGTACAGTTTGCAGATTGTAGTGTCTTGCACTGGTAATACAAGCAGTTGACTTTCCAAGATCCTCTTTGGGGGAGTGATCTTGGTGTGTTCCGTCAGAGCTGTGGCTCTTCTTGTGTGGTCCACATTATAGTCAGGCAAAGAAAGCTTCTCGATTGTCGCTTCTAGAAGGCACACAATTATCATGGTTATGGGTATTGAATGAAGGTACGGAGTGCGCTAAGTTTCCTGGGATTTGTTATGGTGCCAATGTTGATGGAAGAAATGTACGATGTAAAAACAATTATGCACGCAATGTTTCTCATATCTCGTCGTCAGCGTCCTCTTGGCGGGGCTTTTCGTCGGGGTTACCTGTTACTCGTAGAAGCAGAGGATTCAAAATCATCGTTTCCGCTGTTATTCTTCGTTATTGTTATTCAATCGCAATAGGTCCAGGGCGAAGGTCGCGAAGGTGTTCAGAAAGACGCCACTCTCTGTGTTTGTGTTTCTGTATAGACAGCCTGGCAGCGTTACAGCCTGGCTATGTACCAGTTCGAGGTACTTCTCCGGCACTAACGGCGGTGAAGCTATGATTTTTTGATCAATCTGCTCGTTGTGATTTTTCGGCTTGTTGAACTATTGCCTTGACTGGGTTGTTTTGTAACGTTCGCCTAGATTTTCGGATACAGTTACTTTTTATTCCGAACACATGATAAACCAGCGTAGTAACGGTCGCTCGCGTGATGGCGGAACTCCAGCTGCCATGCAGGCAACGAATCGCTGCTCACCATCGATGGTAAGCTACCGATCGAGCTGTTGCGATTTCGCCGAGCGGCTACCATATGCCGGCGGTATTTCTCCGCGCCCCGCGGCACGCCTTCACGACAGTCATCGAATCGATGCTGTTACGCCCGATGCCACCAGCGAGAACAAACTTGGTCTGCATTACGGTGCACATGCAGGCCAGCATGCCAGTTCGGCAGGCCGCACGCCACCAGAAAAGCCCCACAGCCATCAACGCCTTCAATTAACTGGCGCTCAGTCCAGCCGTCAGTATGACGTCCCAACCGCGCACTTTGCAAGTCCATGCGTCGTATCAATCGCAGGTGGAGCGTCCAGCTAATTATCGGTCATCGCAAAATGTTGACTTACCACCCCCACACACGTCATGTATGGACCAGCGTGTACCCTGTATGCGATCGAAGACTGCCATGCCATTCAACTCTCCCTTTACTGGTGACGCCAGGTAAATGGACGTTCTCGCTAGATTTCACAGCTGAATAAAAAACCGCTCCGGTCAATCAGGTGTAAGCTGGTTATCACTGGGGTCTTGCAGTTGCTGTTTCAAACCGATTTTAAAAAAAAGCATTCCGGTCACCGAACAACTTTTACGCCTATCGCAGATTAGATTGCTGTGAATTAAAACTACTTCACATTTTCATCATAAGCAGAAGAAAACTCCAACTTCACGCTTACGTCATCCAGCTGGATGTTTCATACATTTAGCGCCGCAGGCATTTTGACACCGTCACAAATATGCACCGTGTGCTCGGAAGCATACGCCGCGTTCACGACCAATAGAGCGCCGTCGCACATTGCCTCCCTCTGGACATCGTGATGTTGAAGAAGAACAACAAAAAAAGGGAACAAAGAGAAACAACGTCAGATAGTAAGTAAGCACTGTAACGACAATTTCGCCCAGTGCGACGTGGTCAATTCATGCTTGCTGAGGGAAGAATCCTGTTGCTGTGTGCGTGCTAGAACTTCGTGTTAAGTTCTTACCGCTCGTGCAACCATAAAAGTTTTGAATTATCGTCGCCAACATAAGCTCTCATAATTAGCCCGACGCTTTCTAACTGTTTTTATCTCCCAAAGCGTTGCGCATCGGCAACCAGATTCCCTCACCGATTCAGGGCGACACATCGTTTGGCTCAGAAGGTGAAACTCGGTGGAAGCAAACACCTTTTACCACCATTATGTCGCACTGGAGCCCTGATATTTTCCCCTTCACCGGATCGAGTCCGTACGGTTCATTGGCTAAGCCTGCCATTAGCGTAGAGACTTGCAAACGTGCCAGGACGTACGATCATCAACCATACTCGAGAGCATCAGAACCACAGATTAAACAAAAAGAACTGCTCTTGAGTTGGTCACGCCAGACGCAGCGAAAAATTATGAACACAAAGAACACGGAGGAAATGAGACCATCCTCAAATATACACTCTCTGCTTTGCCAGGTGGTGGTAACCCCCTGTCCTCTTTCTCTGCTCAACAAACTCCGAAAAGATATATCCGTTCTCTTTTTCACGTCGCACAGATTTCCCATTAAAATAAATTTTCCAACACCTTTTTCTCGCTTGCCATTTCTCGCCATTCTTGTTAGATCTCTTGAGCCTGTTCACTATCCCTGGTTCCACGGTTGCCTCGGCAAACCATGGACGGAAGAGCAGCAGTGGGTGGATGGTGTTCACACATTTCTACCAGCAACTGAACGTAGGTTGGAATGCCCTATCCATATATAGGTTGCCAGCTCCTGGGAGAAAGAGTAAACCGTCCGCGTAGCATCATGTCAGAGGTGGCATAAATTTAAAAGGCTATCTGCTAGTACAAGGAAAGGCCATATTCCCAGAGGAAAAGATGTTGCAGTTCGGGTAAACAAATTTTGCTTGATAAGTTATCGTGTAAAGCTATTTCAGAAAAAAATACTCACTTAAGCGTAGACCAGTGTTGCACGAAAACTACGCCAATGGGTGACAATACAATATTTATTTATATATTTGTCGTCTATCAAAAGTGAACAGGTTCGTTACAGTACAAATTACATTTCGTGTCTTATTCTTGAACAAATAATAAACGGAACAGTAGACTTAACAGTATCCTGTCAGCAATATTATATTTTTGCGAGTTACTTAATACCGAACAAGTTATTCGGCATTGGCTCAGTTGGATTTTGTCATTTTGAAGTAAATATTTACGTCAACAGTTTCCATCATCTAATTTATTTTCATTTTCCTTTTTGCAGCGTCAATGAGAGCGCAAATCAATGTAAAGCCGAGAGTTAGGACGGGGTAAGGGCGAACTGGTCTATGCGGACTACTTGTACGCCATGGGTGAGGATACAAATTAGGTTAGGGTAAGGGGTTTGTAGAGCTTCTGGAATGAGATGGCCGCGTTGCTACAAAATGACCTGAATTGTTTAATGTGTTTCTGTTAAATTATGTAAATTTTCTTCGAAAAAGTGTATGTTGTTAGAAAAAATGTCTGTGTTATTTGATTTCTGTTTGATTTCTTATATAAAGATTGAACTCGGAAAAAATGCGACACTTTGTTTTGAGTGTAACTTTTTATCGCGTGGGTAAAAATTATAATTTTTTTTTTGGGTAATACTGGTTTAGAGTGTAATGTTTATGTGTTTCACATTTTATCGCGATCTGTCTTGTTGTTTTCAAGATGTATTCGAAACAAGAAGAGCTACGCCAGGAAAAAACACGGTGCGGGCGCGGTGATCGATAATCCTGGTCAGTCGCACAGATGGATCGACAAAAGGAACCCGAAAAGATGGATCGACAAAAGAAACCCGAAAACGGAATACCCAGAGAAGGCGCGGAAGATAAGGCAGTACTTTAAGAATAACCCGTACCTTTCCACCCGAGACGTGGCCAAAAAGGTCAATTCGTCGAAGCGGTTCGTCCAGCAGACCATGAAGCGGGCTGAGCTACGTGTTTTTAAGGTCAAGAAGGCGCCAAACCGGACTGACAAGCAAAACACGGTGGCTAAATTGCGTGCACGGAAGCTGTACCGTGAGTGGCTGGTCAAGCCAGGATGTCTCGTCATGGACGACGAGACATATATCAAGGCGGACACCAAACAAATCCCCAGCCTCGAGTTTTTTGTCGGTACGTCCCGCATTCAGGTTCCGGAAAAGATCTGAAAAAGAAAAATGGACAAATTCGCGAAGAAGTACTTATTGTGGCAGGCGATCTGCGAGTGCGGACGGAACAGCAAGCCGTTCGTTACAACCGGCACCATAGACGGGCATATTTATCGAAAGGAATGCTTGCAGAAGCGCTTGCTGCCCTTCCTCCGCTCTCATCGTGGTCCCACGCTGTTCTGGCCGGATCTCGCTTCGTGACATTACGCCAAGCCTGTACTGGATGGGTACGAAGCGAAGGGCATTAATATGGTCCCGAAGTAGGCGAACCCGCCATATATACCAGAACTTCGTCCGATCGAAAAGTGTTGGGCGATAATGAAGAAGAAGTTGAAGAAAAGCGGAAAAACATACAAAACCTTGAAGAAAAACTGGGAGAAATTGTGTAAGGAAGATGAACAGGGCCTCGCTCATCTCATGAGCAGTATTAAGAGAAATGTACGAGCATTCAGCTTGGGGGAGGATATTGAAGGAATAAGTTATGCCAAAACATATAGTTATTTAATTCCTGAAAATTTGTGAAGTATCCGATTTAAAATGAATTTTTTGTGATCATTTTTTTGTGTTTCATTCTTTCCGAGTCTAGTCTTTATTGACTGATGATAATTCTTTTTGTGTGCAGTCTTTGCATCCTTTTCTTACAAAAACTGCATGTAGGCCATGGATAGGAAGGTCCTTTGTACTTTTATCGATCTATTTCACCGCAATTCTCGGCTACCTAGACCGCGTCCGGTGCATGAACTTCTTGACCACTCGGGGCCATAGTGGTTGCAAAACTGCCTATAGAGTTAATAGCATAAAAAAGAAGAGAAAGAAGATTTTAGTGGCATGTAGGGTGTTTGTGAGATTATTGGTGATATTCTCACAACGACGCTTCGCTTCTTTGTCCAAAAATTTGGAATCACTGTACCCCAACCAAACTTAATCGGAACCTCTGATTCTAATAACTCTAACACATTTACTGTCTTAAATTATTGTCTGAACCCAAAATTCTTAGCCTACTCCTCACCTTTGGATCTGTACCCATTCTAAATTTAAAAATATTTCCTATCTAGTGGGTTTATCTTTAATTCGCTCCTCCCTTCCATTCATCTACTGTTTGGCTTGAGTTCCTACTCAATCTGACCGCCTTGCAAGTAGGTTATACGAAAACAATGATCCTATGATTTTGTATATCACTCATCAAACACTACTTTTAATACAAATCAAATGGAAAGGTCCATTCTACTGCTTTAAGTGTCGTTTCCCAAGCGAGCCCACCGCGTCCTATCTCTAATAAAGAATGTGCACACCAAAAAGTAGTCGTCGGAAATGCCCTAATGCAGTCTTCTCCGTGTACGCTTTGCTAATCCGATCACTACTACATGAATATTAATGTATGTGTGCTATGATGAAGACGTCGTTTGGCTACAGTAACCTTTATTCAGTAAAATGGCGTCAAATCAAGAACGCGTGCGCGAAGCAATTTTGCACAAAAGAGTGGAAAATCCAGATATGTCGCACGGCGATATTGCCAAGTCATTAAAAATCGCAAAATCGACGGTTACTAAAGTGCTAAAAAACTTTCAGCAGCGCTTAACTTTAAAGAGAACGGTCGGTTCCGGAGGTAACCATGATTCTCGTTTCGTCGTGGAGAAGAAGAAAGTGATTAAAGAATTTAAGAAGAAACCGAATATCTCCGTTCGTGATGTGGCGAAAAAAGTGAAAATGTCTCCGTCGTTCGTCCAGAAAGTGAAGAAAAGTGCAGGCTTGAAATCATTCAAAGTAGGTGTTGCTCCAAATCGTAAAGACAGCCAGAACAAGAGCGCAAAATCTCGATCGAGAAAATTATATGACACAATGCTGAAGGAATACGACTGCATAATATTGGACGACGAAACATATTGCAAAGCTGACTTTAAGCAGATACCGGGACTACAGTTTTATACCTCGTTGCAAAGAGGAAATGTTGCTGATCGTTTTAAGCAAAAAAAAATTGTCGAAGTTCCCAAAAAAATACCTCGTATGGCAGGCAATATGTGGATGCGGTCTCAGAAGCGACATCTTCATCACGACTGGCACTCTAAATGGACAAATTTACGTAAAGAGTGTCTGAATAAAACGACTGTTGCCGTTCATTCGGGAACACAACGGTTCGGTGCTGTTCTGGCCTGACCTGGCATCTTGCCACTATGGAAAACTGGCTAAGGATTGGTACATTGCTAATGGTGTAAATATTGTCCCAAATTATTGCAATCCGCCAAATTCGCCAGAACTCCGTCCGATCGAAAAGTATTGGGCTCTGGTCAAGAGGATTCTTCGAAAAACGAATAGCGTAGCAATTGATGAGAAAAGCTTCAGGCGTAACAGGCAGAAAGCTGCAAAATTGGTGACGGATGACACTGTGCAAAAACTGATGGAAGGTGTCAAACGAAAGGTGCGGGCATTTGGATATAACAGGTCAAATTGACTTAACTGTATATGTTTTATATTTGTATTTTTATGAAGTCTTAAATAAATGATTTACTTTTGATTTTCTCATATTTTCCATTTAATACCACTAATTTCTCGTTGACTACTTTTTGGTGTGCACTTTCTTTATACATGCTAGTAACACTTTTCTGTGACAATGTGCCCCATTTTAAATCAGATAATAACCTCGATGAAAACATTCACCCCTTTCTAAAATGGTGCAATTACATTTAGATATTACACCATGAGCAAATCAGGTAATTTGGTTATTTATTCCATCTAAAAAATGGGAAAACAACAACATAAATTGCTACGAAAATGAAAAGTGTACTTTTAGTCGTTTTCCCTAGATTGAAAGTAATAAGTCTTATAGTGAATTGCGGCCAGTATCACACCTGATGTGAGTGCCTTTATATAAACGTTCTACGACTTGGCAGTGAAAAAAATGACTAAAATATGTGATTCTTTCACTACTGGTCAAATTCTTGGTCTCACATGCATGTTGCATGAGATAAGCCGTCTCACCGTCGACAAGGTGAAAACTTTGACCCACGAGAGGGAAGTTTTCATCATCTGATTTATAGGACTAAATTTGGTATAATGTGTGCTATGAACCATTGTTGCTCGTAATAAACATATTTCGGTTACGAAGTTCAAAAAACAAGTGTTGTACTGTAGGAGTTGTGGGAGTTTTCGGGTTTCTCTAATTGTTGAGAGAAAACGCGGAGTATTATCTGCTGTCAGCTTCAAGTATCTCAATGTTTTTATATTTACTATTAAGATTTAACTATAGCAACTTACAAATTTGATAAACCGATTGTTATTTTATTAACAAGGTGTATCGTCGGGCTCCACACTTTAATTTGCTATTGAGTAGTCTAAATATAGGTGAGATAGGATAAATTCACTGGATTTAAGATAGTTAAAGCAATTCAACTACAACTTTAAAATCTTGGTGACCATTTAGAACTCCGGAGGCTATTATGCCAGGTTTGCTTCAATATGCGACGTCCTAAAAAACTAATTTTACAGCTGGCTGACGAAAAACTCCTGTTGATATCCGTACTAATGTTTGGCGTACTCTCCCGTCATTGCCTGGAAAAATCTGCTCGATCCGTCCTCAAAACCATTGGTTACTCGCCTGCCCACTGACCACCATCACCAAGTCTCCAAATGCGAGATCCTAGTTTTCCTCGAACCATTTACACCTACGTGTGATTACTCGTTTTTTTTCACCCACCGTCTCCAAGACTCATCGCAAATGAACTGCGCCAACCTCTAACTACTCCTCAGTAATGATCGGCTATCTGCAGGCCGTAGAAAGGTTTGTGATTCCTATAGGAACAAAAGCGACCTGCAGTTAATCATCGTCTCTACTTCTATCATTTCCGTCTTCATCGGGCTTGCGTTATCTGGTTTGCGGGCCACTTGCAGAAATGCGTCCATTGCAACCTTAACTGATCGTACGAGTCGCTCCCATGCGCTACCCATATGTGGTGCAGCGTCAATACCTAGGCTTAATTTCTTCAACACATTACATCTTTTAGCTCCCGACTTGTCCTTTGGAAACAGCTACCGCTGTCCGTGAAGCATTCTCTTGGTAGAACTCGATGAGATACAAAGCGGTAGATGGTCATGATACATGACTTCGTGCTAAGAGAGTGTACAAACTCTATTTAAACTGCCTTAATCGTGAGACAGATGAACAGGGCAACCCACCGTTTGGATAGGCTTATGTCAACCCTAACAAAAACTGGCCCGAAGTAGTCGAGTACGACAAATGTACATGGTTGAACGAAGGGAGTGAGGCGCATCTTGGGCAGTAGACCCATCCCTAGCAAAGGAAAATAACAAGCTGATATCATATAAGTAACATGTTCTGTTATCCCAGTTATCGTTTTGATTTCTGCTGTTATCGCATAACAAATTTAGTTATCACCATTGGCAAATTTTGTTATCATATGTTATCATTTTGAACAAATTTTTTTTCTATGAACGTTAAAACTGGAATTGTAAAACTTTATATATTTAAATCATATTTGAACAAAAAAAATTGCTTTTAATCAAAAAAAATTTCAGTTCTTCGCATAAGAATTTGATATCAAATTGATAACATAATTTGAAACTATTTCAATAAATTTTCTCTCAATACAGGATTTGTTATCAAGTTGTTCGCAGTGATAACAAAATAGGATATTATTGTGATATTCAACCAGTATTTTTTTGTTATGCATTCTGTTATTTTGGCAGTTTATTCAGCCTAAATGATAACACATTTAGTGATCAAAAATGATAACCTGGTAATAGAACTTGTTATCAATTTGGTATAATCCTTTGCTCGGGATGGCTGAGGGTTTTGAAATAGCTTTTACGACACGCAATTTCGTAACCTTCTCGATCAACGATCTCAGCTTCGAAATTTCAAATCTCTGGTGAATCTCATTGACGATAGTCTCTCTTTTGGCGTGGCGGAATTGGCGATGGAACCAATCTACAAGGAGAAAAATTACTTGGTAGTTGCTATGCAGGATTGCAGTAAACAAAGCTTCGGTCAGTGTGTGAGAAGTAGCATTCTGCCACGCCTTCTCGGGATTCCATGATCGTCCACGAGTGGCCATGCTTTGTAGATAAGGCTCGATTTGTGATAGATACTTGTATAGATACTTATTGGTCTTTATAAATCTATGAGGATGGCCAATTCTTCTGGGAAAACTTCCTTCTGATCGGAGTAGAAGTTTTTCGGCTCGCTTCAGTTCATCTTGAGCTCCCAACTACAAACTCTCCTGCCTCTTCTTCCGGCGACAGTTTTCCACGTAGCGTAACACGAATGCTACCGTTCGCTGTAGTTTCGAACACGAGTTGAACCGAGTGATTTCAATCGGGCTCGTAAAAATGCCATCTGTACGTAGTATTACTTGCGTCAGAGCAATCTAGCGCTCTGTTGGCCAGGAGCTTTCTAGTTCAAGCAGGAATTTTGGTCCTGTGAACCAAGGATTCTCTATCGATAGTTGGGGTCCGTTATTTCATTTCGTTGCTTGATCGGCGACGTTCAGTTTGTCAGGATTTTCACAATGCGATATGCAAAATTTTTTTTGTACCAATGCTAATTCGATCGAATCCAGGAGAGCGCAAACTGGAATCGCTTCAGAGAAGTCTTCGATAAACCGGAATACTATGGAACCCTCAAATGTTTCCAGCAAACTAGTCCCGAAGACAGTAGCTTTAAGTTCAACTCAAGGGACCTTCGTTTTTGAACCAATGAATGACACTTGTGTTTCGTCGTTTATCTCTAGAGGCAAATAGGCAGAGCAAGAGAATTCTACTTCGCTGGAGTGGCAGAAGTCATGGATTTCTCGCTGTTTGAATTTTTGAGACCTCGGGACGGAAATAGCATCCTAGGATGTAAAGCCCAAGTAGCACACTACGATCATAATTAGTTGAAGTAACTTGATTATGACTAAGCAAGTAATATATATGTTATCTCAACCGAATGGCAACAAATGTGCTAATAGGGAGTTGATCCAGCTTCGGGAACAGGCTCGTCCACTGCTGCCACCGCTCGTATAAATCACATTACATCGCATCATCCCAATTTGTGCCTCTTGCCCAGATATCCTGGATCAGAATTTTGCCATGCATGAGAAAGAAAATGATAAGCCCTAGTGGATCAAAGAACGGCAGCATCACTTTCACAACATTCGTGTGAATGTGACTGATTACAAAGGAATAGGTGAATACGTATTCACAGGGAAGGCTTTCCATCCCGAGCCATTGCTTCTTGCTCCCAGACTCTGCCATAATTAATTATTTTTTTCTTTGTAGTTCTTATTAGGTTCTTGTACAGTGCGGTTTATTCGGATAACAGTCATGGGCCGGTTTACCGGAGTCAGCTACAACGCCTAACATCCATAGTTTAATTTATTCTTACATAGGGAATCGATATCTTTGCTGATGGAAGATCTCCATTGTATATTCGCTGACGGAAACTGACAGTAGGATCAGCAGGTCCGGCCCTTTGAGGAGTTGTCAAATTCCTTGAATGAGATTTGACCCACTTCAACTGCCACGTCCCCTTATCTTGTCGGGTTTCTTTGGACTGGTTACGATGCCATGGGGTAAATACCTGACTCGACAAGCTTCCTCTTAGATCAGTTTAGCAAGAGTGGCCGTGTGCGCATAGCATTCGCTGTCGTTTTCGGTGATTAACAGTAACTTTACATATGACCATGATATCTCGAGATACTCTTTGTTGGAACCAAATAATGATTGTATTATTGTATTTTGCATGCCAGAAAGTGCCACCTACCGAATCAATCCCGACTTAATTAAACCACCACTAGGTAGCTCTTATAATTTTTTTCAAGGCACAATGCATCTTGAAGGTGAATATCACAAGAATATTACACGTTTAAACTATACTAATTTCATCATTTAAATTTTTTGGCTCAACTTTAAAGTGCCTTAAGAAAATCAGTCAAAATCTCCGGACACAACGTTTGGATAATATTTGCTGAGTAAGCCATTGCAGCGTCCTGTTGAAAGACGTGGTGATCCTTCCTGTAAGGGTCTCATAGCCCTGGGGCCACAACCTTCTCCAGAACCTTGGTTTTCCAAAACATCACAAACGCAGTGCTCTGGAACCGTGGGATGTCGGCGCCCACAGCCAATCATTTTGGGCATTCTGCGACTGTAGTAAGACAAAGAGTTTCTCATCAGATAACACGAACTCCTAACCTGCATGCCACCTCAGTTTGACTCTGTCCAGTCTCTTCTTCGTTGTAGCTTCCATTACTCCGTAAACCTTGCATTTCTTGTATGGCTTGTATCCCAAGTTCTTCGTCATGATTGTGTGGGTAGTTCCGATCGACACCTCCAGGCCAGCATCGATCTTCCGGATCGAGCGGTTCATTTTTCGGCGAACTCGCTCCCTTGCCATCTCAACGGCTAATGACGTCCTCGCCGAACGCGGCACCCGGATCTCGCACGATTCTTGGCCGAGTTCATCTCCCGGTACCGAAAAATGGTTAGTTACCTTACCAACCAGACTAAGGCCGGCGTGTCCTCTGGTGTACACAGAAGTTGTATCCATTCTATTCGGTCCATGGCTGTCACTCGCCAGCCTCGCTGTCTGCCGAGGGTCCGCAGGTCGCCTTCTATTTGATCGATCCACCTTGCTCGTTGCGCACCTCTTCTTCTTGTAGCTGTCGGTTCGTTTTCGAGAACCATTTACACAGGGCTGTCGTCCGACATTCTTGCGATGTGTACAATGGGAGATTTGTGATGTGTACAATGGGAAGTTGTCCCAGCAACTGGTGCGATTCGTGGTTCATTCGCATCCTCCACGTTCCGTCCTCCATCTGCACTCCACCGTAGATGGTATGCAGCACCTTCCGTTCAAAGACTCCAAGGGCGCGTTGATCCTCCACCAAAAGGGAACAACAAAATTATTTCTAGTTTTGTTATTCAGTTACGTTGTTTTTATAACAGAGATTGTTAGATCACGGATGTTGTTAAAATAACAGAAATTGTAACAAAAAATCTTCTAGAGGTAACAAAATTAAAGCAAACTATGATATAGATATAACATAAACAAAACAAACTTTGAAACAGTTTTGTTACGATGTAACAAAATCATATCAGCAGGTGTTAGAATTCATTTATTTATTGAGGCAGATTGTGACTCTCATGGCGTTATATCTTAATTTGTAATAAGTATGTTTTACAATTACTCAGATGAAAACACCTTAAACAAATGTATGTCATAATCAGTTAGTAACAAGGTTTGTTATGTTTTTTTTTATTTTTATGTTATTCCCTCCTGGTTGGGTACCGGTCTAATTAATGTCTTGTAGATGGTCAACTTTGTGGTTCGGCGAACTTTGAGCCCAGATACACGAATTCGCCTACTACCTCAATTTCATCACCGTCGATCTAAACTCGTGCAAGGAGGCTAACATTGTCTTCTCGTGAGCCTCTTCTCTTCATGTATTTTGTTTTCAACGCATTAATCACAAGTCCAATCCTACCAGCTTCAGCTTTAAGTCTGATGTACGTTTCCGCCATCGTCTCAAAGTTACGTGCTACGATATCAACGTCGTCAGCGAAGCCAAATAGTTGGACAGACTTCCTGAAGATCGTGCCACTCGTGTCTATCCCAGCTCTTTGAATCACACCCTCCAGTGCAATGTTAAACAACAAACACGACAACCCATCACCTTGCCGTAACCCTCTCCGAGATTCGAAGGGACTCGAGAGCGTCCCTGATACTCGGACGACACACACATCACTCGATCCATCGTTGCTTTGATCAACCGCGACAGTTTTTCCGGAAATCCATATTCGTGCATGATTTGCCATAGCTGATCTAACAGATGGTTGTATAGATGAAATTCCGCTTCATCCCGTGGGATTGCAATCGCCGGAAAATGTCGCCTTTACTACGACGTCACGGTAATCCGTCATCGTGCGCGGTAAACAAACAACAAATGACAGCAAATCAACAACGTGCGCATTGGTTAGCCTATATATGAAGCTAATGCTGACAGCAATACCAATAAAAAAAATGCATATGGTTCTCACCTACACTACGATGAAAATTTGTATTCGAACTTATTGAACACCCTGTACTTTATCACGTCGAAAGAAAAAAACAAAATATGTGTTTTAGTCGCTTTAGAGTTCATTGGACCAGTTTTCGTGAGTCCGATGTTGGTGCGCCGAAGATCCCGCCGCTTTCGGTTGAACAGCTCGAATTTTGATCCGTCCGTTTAGGGAACCGTTTTACAGAACTGATCAGCATGCTAAGTATTTTTTCTAATTTTTTTACCATTCCTGGAAGAGGGTCTGTCCAATGTTTTCAGTATGATCCGTTTAGTAGTTTGTCTGACATAACTTTTTTGTAGTTTTGTGTGTTTAGACTTTTCATTGTCTGATTTCAAGTAGTAAACTGGTTTGCTTTTGAATTCTTTAAGCATTTTGTGTTCTTCACTGATTTTTTTTTTGTTTTTTTTTTCTTCTTTATCGTGTCTGTGTTTTTGAGGATATTAGCTGTGCCTGTTCTGATTTCTTGAATCATATACAACACAAATACCAGTCAATGTTGGAGGACTACGCTTGGGAGGTGTGTTCTAGCTTCCGGTGTTGTCTTGCTAAAAATCCTCTTCCTGTTCTTCAATCAATTTAATTTGTTTGAAAGGACCTGATAGTTAAGAGTAAACGCGGAAATGTGGATATTGTAGCTATAAAAAGTTGAAACGGGATTTGATTCCTGTCCGTGAGGTCTGCAGGTGATTTCAAATAGTTTCGATAATGTGGACAAATATGGAACGATAGCATTAAAGATATTCGTCTTTAGCATTATGATAGATGTATTTCAGAAAATATATCTCCTCCAGTCATCGATGGTTGCCTTATGACAATTTACATTTATACTCATTTTGTCCTGTTGGAAATTTATGAAATAAGACACCCATATTGCTGAGATGTAATTAGTTTCGTTCTTAACCATTAAACGAAGGCTTCAATCTTTCCGCTGGATCGAAAAGGATCCTCAAGGTTTAATTTTATAAATCTTTATCAAAATGCTCAAACTAATCACTCATTTTGCTAGGATCCAATTGGTTGCATAATTGGCCATAATTTGATTCTCGTAGGATTACCCAGATCAACGGCTATGGCCAATTGATCCTAAAAATGACTTATTTGTTCATTAATGAAATCCTCTTTAAAAATGTAGAAGTAAGACAGCCATGTTTCTAATTTTCCAATTTTTAGTCTCTGGCAACCTTTCAAGCAGGTTCTTCTTAAGGCTTTTAAATGGTTTTCAAAATCTTTATATCTAGTTCTGTAGGGAAAGATGGCTGTTTAAGTTTGAAATGTTAATTCTGATTCAATTTGACCCACTGACTCATGGGGAATTCTTCAGCCATATGGACATGATCAGATGATGATCACTGCCGATTTGTGCCTACAATTATTTGAATTTGCAAGGTATTATGACCATGATACAGACTTTTTTTTTACATTCGTTATAACAAGTCTTGGGGTACTTAAACGAAGCATATCCGACAAGTATTTGCCGAACTGTGTGACTTTAAGTTTTCTGTTTTCACTTGGGCCTATTAGAGTTAAAAAGAAGTCTTGAAAAAACTGGCAGCTATCAGGCCTCTCTTTTGAAATATGTGGGATCCATTGTCCGTGTAAATCAAATCATGACGGTAAATGCCATAGAGAATGAGAAACTAAAGAAATTAGAACCTAAAAGCCTCCGCCTACATCAAAGCTATTGTTGAAAACATTCTTCCATCCTTCTAGTGGGATTCATTTGAACTCAAACAAACCGCACCTGACTACAGAGAAGATAAATTTTCCAGTAAAATGTAATTTATCAAAGCTTTTGAATTTCACTTTTTTTTTGCTTTCATCCTTCCGCCTGCGCCGCAATAGTCTGTTGACCTTCTTTCTGTGGGAGGTTAGGATTTTCTAGTGCTCTAGACTAGCATACAGCCCCAACTGACTGAACCCTCTGCAAATAGGAAAAGTGTAACTACTGTGGTCGCACCGCATGATGTTTCACTTCACAAAGACGAAGAGAAATGGTTACACATAAAAGGATACTAAGGAATAATTAGGAGCAGGCATAATTCATTACCCAGAGCTAGGATAAGCTTTTAACGGCTCGTTGTAGCTAGAGGATGGTGACAAATGGATTTGCATATGACTACGCGTGAATCTTTTATCAGATTAAACGCCGGTAAATGCAGGGTGAATTAATGAGAAGTTGTGGCAAGGAACGATTAACGCTTGCGGGAAGTGTCTCGTGAATCGAGATGAGATATACATACATGATAGATAGTCGGTAGCCTTCACAGCCCATGTCTATCTATTTAATCTTGTTCGAATACCTGATATTGAACCCTTGTCGGCTATCCATCCGAATGACAAAAAAGGAAAAGCCCTTTCTCAAAGTTATGAAGATTGGGTCCGTACAAGTGAAACTTTTTTCACGCTTTCGATGATTTACCTTTATCATCGGGACAGGATATGAGCTTTTGCGAATAAAAAAAAAACCTCGCATTAATCCACCTAAGGTGAGAACTGGGTTTCTTGTGTGATTTTGGTACCTCAGTGGTTCAAATTTCCGATTTTAAATGACACATGTCACATAGTTTTTGTTCATAGTCATAAAATAACTGCATAGATGGAAATACATAAAACATGACGACCAATGAACATATTGTTGTGATTCTATAGAATTTAGAGATTGAAAATAAAGTGACTGGCTCCTTTCAAGCTGCCAACTCTAATATTACTTAGACTTTCATAGAGCAATTGCTGTAAAATATTGTGTTTAATCAAATATGTTCAGCCTGTATCTCGGAAAACAGACAACCGAGTACAAGAATAATCAAATGATAATTAGTTAAAAACATTATCAATTGTGAAAATACGGCTTAATCTATTCTATATCCCACACACACGACCAAAGAAACAAGTCACCACACAAATTTACATTTCCAGATCTCGTCAAACTGTGCCCAATGCAATGATAGCCTATTTTCCATGCGATAGGTGTACTCTTTCCTATTGGGGGAAAGATAAAAAGAAGAAAAAAGTGGTGGCTATGGATTTCTTTGAAAGGATATGAGATGTGATCGAATACGTTGAAGAAAAAGCATCCCATCGGTGGCTTCATGGATGAAAGAAGGGAAACCGAATGGATTATTGATATTAGATTGTCAATTTCAAACATAAATAGGTACATTCTTTTCCTTATCCCAAGCTTTCTCGATCGGAAGGCATTCCGAGCGAATGTGTTGTACGAGAATAAATTGGATTCAATAGAAAGTTTTCCTGTGTGGACCAAAAGGATTCGTCTGGTATAGCTGTAAACGATCAATTTCTTTAAGAAACAGGAATAATAGATAGAAAAGGTCTATTTCTTGTGCGGCAGCCGAGGAAATAAGCAGAATGGATTTTCGTTCGACACGCCAAGTAACTTCTTAAGAGGGTTACGGTTTCTAACTTCTTAAGAATCAGAGAAGAAAGGTCATCGTTTCCGTTAGCATGAGAGTGTGGATGTTTTTTTTTGCTGGTCGAATTCAAAAAGATTTTTCTTGACTCAAAAGTGAATACAGAAGAATTAGACTATATGTGATCTGAATGAAACGAAGCGGTGGTTGGCTGAGCAACGGAAGACGAATGTAACCTCTTGGTGTAAAGAAGAATCGGATTCCTATTGCATTTTTATTCTTTTTATCGAAATGCAGTATCATCTAATGAACCCAACAATGTTTGATCATTTATGATAAATGCTTATACAGCAGAGAACTTCGAATAAATGCATAGATTGAAAAACATGTTGACATTTTCGTAGTTGCTTTAAAGCGTGTCCGTATTAATTTTATATTTCTAACCTTATCAAATCAATTTGATAAGTTATTAAGTTAACACACAATTTATACCAGTGCATGGTTTTGTAATTAGTTGGGACAATCATCTTTGCAACGGTGCAAATGTTGATTGCTTTGAACCAGGGATGTCAGTAATACAGACATGTCGGTATTTATAAAGACATTTGATCATGCATACCGAACTCATGTGTCCATCAGTATGATCAAAATTATTTTGAAATGATTTTATTTTCTATATAAAGTTGGCATGTTGACCTAAGACATTTTTTATTTATAAATACTATCTCAGAAATTTTTTTTCTTCTTTGAATTTTCTGGTCCTTGTTTGAAACTCCTTCAATATTCTAACAGACTTTAAACTTAGTCATCATTTTCGATATTTTGAAAATTAGCGAAAAGTTTTTTTGAGTTTCGCCATATTCGAAGTGGACAGATAAAATAAGACTTATTCAGTTACGCATAGAATATTGTTTGTAAAACTCTATTTACAGTTTATGCGTTTTGAAAATGCCATCGTTTTTACAAATAAAATTGCCAAAGATGAATAAATGTTGTCATATAATATTCGGCAATGCTGTTTGTGTTCTATGTGAATCATTCAAAAATGCTTCATGTTACGCAAACCTCATTCAAAAATAAGTTTTCGTACCTGCATTCTTAAAAGCTGCTTATATTTGATATATGTACTACAACGAATTTAAGAATAATGATAGTACAAGTGGCAATGTAAAAACTGTTCAGTTTATGATGTAAATGGAGATGTTCGCTCATCACCATGAGGCAACAAAAGTGGACAGTAATGTTTGCTAGAATTAAAAATATGAGGAAAATGTGTTGAAATTCCGTCAGTGGAAAAAAATGGAAATAGAACAGATGTATTGAAAATTGAGCAAAAGGGCATGGGTAAAGTAGTATTCGAACCAAGGACGTTACCCTTTTCCTAACATCCCACTGCGGTGTAGATGTAAGGCGAAAGGTAACGTCCTTGGTTCGAGTACTACTGCCCTTTCGCACAATTTTCAATACTTCTATTCTATTTTCAACCTACCGTACACTGACGGAACTTTCCACACTTTCTCTTCATATCTTTCATTCTAGCAAACATGATTGTCCACTCTTGATGCCTCATGGTGATAATTGAACTTCTGTGCCTTTCGATATCTGTTTCCAAGAATTCTAGGAATAGATACGCAAATAAAGTTATAAAATAAAATTACCAAATTAAAGAAAAGATATCCGAGAAAACTTTTATTTAATATCAATGAAAATTATAACAAAAGAGGAAAACATAAGATAATTTAAAAGTTTTCAAAGAGAAAATTAAATACAAAGCATAGTAGCGGAAGGTTTTGTAAATGCGATAAAGTTAAGCATCGAATGGTCTTAAGCTATCAAAAACAATTAACAAGCTTTCGATATCGTTCTGATCACTAAATCAACAAAAGGTTTCAATACTTAAGCATATAACATAATTTCAACTTAAAAACTTTTGATAAAGCGTTTTTTGAAAAAAAATAAAAATAATAATATTATTGACGAACTCATCTTCGTGATTGGCAGCACCCTCTCAGAATCCAATGAAACTTTGTGAGTGAGTAGACTTTGTCTTCTCAAGCAAATTTGCATACCTTGTTTTTTTTCAAAATTTATCTAGACTACCAATTGAAAAGGGTTTAAATGTTTTAATCGATTTTATTTTAAATCAACACAACTCAATAAGGAAAAGGCTTACCAAAAAGTGACGCATGAGTGGCTTTTAGAAAATTGTATTAGCGTTTATGAAAATCAAATGTTGAAACTATAAAATCGATTTTAACGTGTAACACGGAGAAAACAGTCCCGTTTGAAACAACCAACATGTTTGTTGACATCCAACTAAAAATTAGTTGTTTTAAAATCCGTTTAGTGGTTTTCAACCAACGATTGTGTTTTGAAACAAACTGGCAGGTTAGTTGTTTCTACCAAAGATATGACCACAATACAACTCAAATTATGGTTGTTCTATGTAATATTTTTGTTGTTTCCACCTTGAAGGGGTTTATTTTTACCAAAACACAGATGTGCTGACTCTGAAAACAAACTAACATTTTAAATTAAAAATATATTTTAAATTTTATAGTCATTTTGCTAAAAATTACTTTCTTAGAATTAGCGAATTTTTTCTAATATGGGAATATAATTGTCTAAAGTTCGCCATACATTTGCGAGATGGGCACTTTTAAGAAAAAAGTTTTCTAGCAACAAATTATTCATGTCCATTTATTACCGTGTATCGCGCCAACGCGTCTTGTAATTTAGTCATAAAACCTCACAGAAGCCGATTAAATTTAATTATAATGATAGTTTGGGTTTTAAAAGGATCGTTGAATGTTTGAAAAATCAAGGCTTCTATTTTGAAAGGGCTTATTTTTGTTTTTTTTTAAACTTTAGTTATAATATAATTAAATTAGATGGTTGATCCTGTTTATTATCAAACCTTTAAAATAAACAACAAGAAGGACAATCAATTGAAAAACAAAAGTTTTATCATAATATCTGAAGTACTGACAATGACTCAATA